>CATIWR010013862.1:0-14046 GCA_949677035.1 Omphalea diandra | reverse complement strand
ATTTTTATATATGTATAATTATATTTTAAAATGATATTTTATTATGTTGTAAAATCTTACGATTTTACGATCCGATTTTACGATTTCGATTTTAGGGTCCTCTACCGATTTTAGGGTAAAATCTTGATTTTGACAACCTTGGGAAGGACTTCCCAAACTAAATTTCTCCAAAGACAAGACATGTAGTCTTTGCTAAATGGGGAAGCAACACCATGCCTCTCACAAAGCCAAAAATGTTATAAGTTCAACTAGACCCCTTCAACTTATTCATATGGACTTGATATGATCCACTAGAAGTGCTAGATTAGGCGGAAAGCATTATGTACTAGTCCTAGTAGATGACTACTCTAGGTTAACTTGGGTATCGTTTCTAGCTCATAAAAATGATTCCTTTGATGCTTTCAAAAGTTTTGCAAAAAGGGTTCAAAATGAAAAATGTTACTTCATATCTTCTATTATAAGTGACCATGGAAAAGAATTTCAAAATAAGTCATTTGAAAATTATTATTTAGAGAATGAAGTTTTTCATAATTTTTAAACTCCTAGAACACCGCAACAAAATGGCGTTGTAGAGAGAAAAAATAGAACATTAGTGGAAATGGCTAGAATAATGCTCAATGAGTATTCTTAACCAAATTACTTTTGGGTTGAAACCATTAACACTGCTTGTTATATTGCAAATAGAGTTTTTAAAAAACCTATTCTCAATAAAACATCTTATGAGCTATGGAATGGTAGAAAACTTATGATATCATACCTTAAAGTATTTAGATGTAAATGTTATATTTTGAACATCAAGGATAACCTTGGGAAATTTGATTCAAAAACTAACAAAGGTATCTTCTTGGGATATTCCACCTCAAGTAAGGCATATAGAGTCTTTAACAAAAGTTCAATGGTAGTTGAAGAGTCTATGAATGTCATTTTTGATGAATCTAGTAAACTTGTTCTTGGAAAAAGTGTTTTTATTGATGATTTTGTAGGTGACTTTGAGAAGTTAGAATTAGAAAATTCTACAAGAAAAGAAGAAAAAGAAGAAGGTGATTCATCAAGAATAGATGAAGACTAACAACATCAACAACAAGTAGAGCCAAACCAAGATCTACCCAAGGATTAGAGATTTTCCAAGTATCACCCCATGGACTTGATCATTGGTGATACATCTAAAAGTGTAAGTACTAGATATTAACTAAATCTTTTAGATAATAATCTTGCATTTGTTTATAAACTTGAGCCAAAATCAATGGATGAGGCTCTTGATGATGAAAGTTGGGTACTTGCTATGTAATAAGAACTCAACCAATTTGAGAGAAACAAGGTATGAGAACTTGTCCCTAGATTATAGGTTGTAAGTGGGTGTTTAGGAACCAGTTAGATGAGCAAGGTTTCATCACTAGAAATAAAGCTAGATTGGTTGCTAAGGGATACAACTAAGAGGAAGACATGGATTATGATGAAACTTTTGCCCCTATAGCAAGATTAGAGGCCATTAGGATTTTTTTAGCCTTTTCATGTCACATAAATTTTAAGCTTTTTCAAATAGATGTGCAAAGTGCATTTTTGAATGGAATCATTGAGGAGGAAGTCTATGTTAAACAACCTCTTGGTTTTAAGTCACATTGTTTTCCAAATCATGTTTTTAAATTAAACAAAGCCTTATATGGTTTGAAACAAGCTCTAAGGGCTTGGTATGAAAGGCTTAGTTCATTTCTCTTGAAAAATAATTTTGAAAAAGGAAAGGTGGACACCATACTATTTGTTAAAAAAACACAAACATGACACATTAATTATTCAAATATATGTTGATGATTTCATTTTTGGTGTTACTAATGAATCTCTTTGTGAGGTTTTTGCTAAGTGTATGACTAGAGAATTTGAAATGAGCATGATGGGAGAGCTCAAGTTTTTTCTCGGTCAACAAATCAAGTAATCCAAGGAAGGGATCTTCATCAACCAAGCCAAATACACAAGAAAGATACTCAAGAAATTTGGCATGGATGGTTGCAAGGTAGCTAAAAACCTAATTAGTGGTACCATCAAGCTAGATAAGGATGAATCGGGCAAAATGGTAGATGAAAGGAGATATCGAGGTATGATCAGATCTCTGCTTTATCTTACTGCTTTTAGGCCATATATCATGTTTAGTGCTTGTATCTGTGCTAGGTTCCCATTCTCTCCTAAAGAGTCTCATTTGAATGTTGTTAAGAGGATTTTTAAATATTTATATGGCACAATTCATTTAGGGTTATGGTATCCTAAGGATTCTTTCTTTAGTTTCGTAGGATAATTTCGGATGCGGATTATGCGGGTAGCTTATGAGATAGAAAAAGCACTTTCGGGACTTGCCAATTTATATGAGAATGCCTAGTTTCTTGGTTTAGTAAAAAGTAAGTATCGGTTGCCTTATCCACTACGGAAACTGAGTATGTTACTGCGGGTTGTTGTTGCACCTAAGTCCTTTGGATGAAATAAAAAATTGAAGGATTTTGGCAAAGTGATTGATCACATTCCTATTAAATGTGATAACACGAGTGCTATTAATCTCTCTAAGGATCCCATCCAACACTCTAGGAGCAAACATATAGATATTAGACATCATTTTCTTAGAGATCATATTCCAAATGGTGATGTTGTTTTAGAATTTATTGACACAAATCATCGACTTACAGATATTTTCACTAAACCTCTAAATGAAAAAAGAATGAACTTCATTAAGAGAGAATTGGAAATGCTTAATGGAAGCTCCCTAAATTGAAAATTTTGATCTTATGTATGAATGTTATGTGTATTGGTTGTTAATTGTATGTCTTATATTTTCTAAGTGGAATTTTGCTCGTGGATCACAATTTTGATTTTTTCAAAACTTGGTTTTTCATACTTATCCTTGCTGACTCATACTTTTGTGGTCGTTATCCTTCTTTCAAGGTCACAAATTATAAGTCAAAATCACTTGGCTACCAAATATCAATTCGTGGTTGTGAAATTTTTGCTCCACCGCAAATTTTGATCAAATTTTCAAAATTTTGACCATTAAGGTACGTATTCCAGAGGAAAATTTATCTGTTACTCACATTTTCTGGAATTCGCTATCGTGACTCATGATTTAACGGATGCGAATTTGGGTAACCGCTTAGCAATTAAGTGATTTGATGGCTAACCATTTCCAACTTTTCATTAAACCTTTTGTAACCATTTCTAGTCATTTTTATACCTTTTCAATGGCTATATAAAACTTCCAAATAGTGATTTTCATCACTTCATCATATTCTCAAACTCTCTTACCTTCAAAGCTATCAAATTCTTCTAAATTCTCTTCATCCCTTGCAATAACCCTAAAGAAGATCTCTAATGCAGAAAAAGGAAAGGGAGTGGTTCAACCCTCTGCACCCCTTGCGCTCTAGCTCATGAAGGGAGTTACTAAGGAGGAGAAGGAAAAATACAAAGTTCATTCCTCTAAGATTATCCTCCCTAATAAGATACCCTCTACTTTTCTATTAGAAACCTTGGGCATCAATAATGAAATTCGTGCTTTTCTCTCAAATCTTGGCTGGAACGAGTTCATCTTCCGAGATGAACACAGATACAAAAAAGTTGTACGAGAATTCATGTGCACTGTTCAACTTAGTTGCAAAGCCGAATCTCCCGCGGTCAATACGAGATAGTATTTCTAGCCTTTGGCGATCCTTTCTACATAACCTTTGAACAACTTTCTTCTCTTTTCAATTTACAAGTCGGAGAAAGCATCCCTTTCATAATCTCTGTGGTTGATGTTATCTATTCCGAGTTTTAGTCAAAAATCTCTATAGAAACTAAACACGACCATCGCTCATCTTTAACCAAACACATCAAATCCTTACCCTTTGGATATTCCACCGTATCATCTTTTCCATCAATGTAAGAGGTAATAGTAACAAGAAAAGTGTCCCAAAAAGACTTGGCATTCCTCTTTTGCCTTGTTAAAAATGAACCCATACAAATTGGTTGATACCTTATTAATCAATTAATCCATATGAGTACCAAACCCAAGAGTCAATTCCTTCTGCCTTCACACATTATTGCCATTTATCATTTTGTTAGAGCCCATGATGAGGAAAAAGAAAAATTCCTTACCAAAAAGCTTCTTTCTTTCCAAAATTTTCTTCACCTCACTTACCTCATAAATGCCAAAGCCATACACTCGGATACTTATGCCTACACCCTAGGTGCATTTGAGGCCAAAAAAATGGAAACATCATAAGCATCTAAGAGGAACAGGCTCCACATTGACGAATCAGCAATTACAGTCCATTCTCAACTAAAACCCAAGTCCAAGTTGTCTATTGCCATAATCAATCGGAAATTGGACAATATGATGAGAATGATGAAAAGAAGATTCTTTTTTCTCTCACATCTTCATAGTGACATGATGGATCTTCATGAGAAGTTAAGGGTTCCTCCTTGTCATCTTTCGGACTACATCGAATTTGAAAGTACACAAGAAGAAGATAGCAATGAAGAAGTTGAGGAAGATACACAAGATGAAGATGGGGATGAAGCAGAAGGAGCCACACATGAGCAAGAGGAAGAAACTTTTAGAGATGATGATGATTCTCCAGCCTTTTAGATTAGGGATCCTTTGTATTTGCTTGTTTTTGTTTGTGTTTATGTTTTCAAAATAGTGTGATCCCATAGTTGTAAATAAATAAATTTGTGTTTCTTTGCAAATTATTGTCTTATGTGATTGATGCACTTTATCTTTATAATTTGCATTCTTATTTTGCTCCTTACGTACACTTATGCTTATTTTCATTTCCCTTTTATCTTTTCACCCTCTTTTTGATATTGCCAAAGGGGGAGAGAGAGAAAATATAAACAATCTAAGCCTAAGAGGGAGAGAAAATAATTTGCAAAAAATAACATAAGTTGAGGGGGAACATCAAACTATCATATTTAGGAAATTTTACCTTAA
This sequence comes from Omphalea diandra, assembly GCA_949677035.1. Classification (NCBI taxonomy): domain Eukaryota; kingdom Viridiplantae; phylum Streptophyta; class Magnoliopsida; order Malpighiales; family Euphorbiaceae; genus Omphalea; species Omphalea diandra. The sequence continues at coordinate 9,098 of CATIWR010013862.1, read as the reverse complement.
GTATTCATTGAATCATACTTCACTCTAACTTCATATTTCTGCATTATTTTTCCTTTGGATCAATCTAAGTTGTTAAAAAAAAAAAAAAGGAGATATTGTTGGACTAGGATGGTTAATCCTAAGTCTTGGACCTCTTTTGATCTTGACAAAGGAGATTGATCAATTCTAATGTTTCAATTAAGTGTTGTTTTACAATTTTTAGTTAGTCTCTAAATTGGAAGCTAAATGGAGTCCATAATCTCTAAAGAAAGCAAAGTGTCTCATAATTCGCGACCGCAACTTCAAATATCGCTACCGCGACTTAGCTTAAGACAGGTTGAAAATTAGACAGACAAATTCGTGGGCCACTTCTCTGCCGCGATTCATCAAAAGATGGGAGTGTCAAAGTTACAGACAAATTTGGGGTGTGTGCCACGCCTCAGTCGCGACTACAAATTTCAAAGTAACTCAAGAAGGAATCAAGTTCGTAACCACAACATGACAAGTGTCCCAGGTGACCATTGGAAGACAAAAATTGCGATGTCAACTTGTGGATAGCGACCGCAAACCATGAAGAAGAAGATGAACATTTTTATAGACGAATTCATATCCTAAGTCGCCCCTGTACAAGAAAAATCACAACTGCTACTTTTGTGAGCAGGTGAAAGACAACGACTATATTTTCCTGATGAACCAATGAGAAGATGATATGTGGACTAGCCTTTAGACACAAACGAGGATTTTTGCCGTAATTTTGGCCTTCTGTATGACAATTAGAAAATCATGACCGCGAATGAAGCCTGACAAACATTTAATACAAAATTTGTCAGCATACTTTGGAGATTTGCTACTAGTTTTATTGCAACATCTCTTTGGTGGGTAAAGACTATAAATACCTCAACAAACATATATAAATGCAAGAGAATTCATTAATTTGTGACCAAGCTCTTGTAATTTTGCTATTCAGTCCTTTCTATTCTTTAAATAATTATTTGGTGTGAGCATAAACACTATTTATAAAAGTTGCAGTGTGAGCTTGTAAAAACACTAGAGAGAGGTTATTGTGTGAGCCTTAAAAACACATAGTGTAAAGGTTATTATGTGAGCCTTAAAAACATATAATGTAAAGGTTGTTGTGTGAGTCTTGAAAACACAAGTGTAAAAGTTAGGTGTGAACTTAGAAACACCATTTGAAGTTAGTGAAACACGCAATTGCAGAGAATTGGGGAGTGGACGTAGGGTTGATTATACCCAAACCACTATAAATCGTGTGCCTCTTTCTCTACTATTCTCTATCTCTTTACTCTAAATTTTTTTTTATACACCAATTCAACTCCCCCTTCTTGGTGCCTAGGGCCAATAATTACCAATAGTAAAATGATATTCAATCCTATCTAAAATAGAAACAGAAACCAAGTTTCTCCTAAAAGATGGAACATAAAAGGTGTTCTCCAAAACGAGACAAAATTCATATTCCAATGTTAACCTAACTACTCCAACTTGCTTGACATCTATCTCCAAATTATTTCCAACTCTAAGCTTGGACTCCCTTTCACTTGATTTTTGTTTGCTTATGAATCCTTGCAAGATAATAGCAATAGGAATAGTTGCACCACCATTAAGCCACTAAAAGTTTGGTGGTACATCAACTATATAAGATTCAAAGCAAACATAAGCCAAAGGAATACCTTCTTCTTCTTTCTTCTTTAGCTAAGCTGTGAAATTATGACAATTCTTTCTCTTATGGTCTTCTTTATGACAAAAGAAACATTTCACTTACTCTTGTGGACAATTTTAGAATCACCTACCTTTTTAGTTTGACTTCTACCATGCCATTTAAAATTTTGATTCTTCTTAGAAGTATAATAATTAAGTTTAAACTTACCCTTATCCTTTTTAGGATCAACCTCAGGTTGTGTCACTAGCATGACAACCTCACCCTTCTGTTTCTTAATTTTCTTTTCCTCAGTATCACATTTGGTTATAAGGTCATTAATGGTCCAAGTAGTGTTTTGGATGTTTATAGGCAGTCTTGATTTAGCTAAATTCAGGAGGCAAAGTGTTTAGGGCTTGGTGAACTATGAATTCATCAGAAATCTCAAGTTTAAGACCCCTAAGTTTGGTTTGAAGGTGAACCATATTTAGAATGTAATCCCTCACACTCCCACTACGGTTGTATTTCATACTAGTTAACTGACTCATAATGTCCCAGCCTCAGTCTTATCATAAACGAAGTACCTATCTTCTATAACAACAATAAAAACTTTGGCAGTAATATCAGTGAGCAAATTACTCCTAAGATATTTAAGAATAGTTTTCCTCATGACCATAAGACTAACATTATTAGATATCTCCCACTTAGCATGTAATTCCTTTTCCTCGATATTGTTTTTACGGACAGGTTTAGCAAACTCATCCTCATAAAAGGCATAATCTATCACCTATTCCCAAAATAAACTGAATGTCCTCTTTTCACCTCTTAAAGTTTGTGCTAGTTAAGAGTTCAACAGTCGCAGTACTATTATTGAGACTAAAAGAGACTATTTGAGATAAAACAAAAACATGTATTAGAATTGAGTTATGTATAAAATTAAAGTTATAATTTATATAATCCAAAAAATTCTAACATCACTACATATTCCCCTTTGGGCAGAACATGCACATGCAATCGAATTTCTAGTTATGAAACACAATCGATATTACACCAGTTTTCAAGAAATCTATCCCCTTTTGGCAAACAAACTCTCTAGCCTAATACAAATCTTAACACAAATAGCTTCATTCCAACACCTGCTCCCAAAATCAATGCATCTAATAACTTCATTTGAGCAGATTATTATACACACTAATTTGAAATTATCTCTTCGCAAAAATTAAAAATAACTCTACGAATTTCAATGGATGTTCCACTTTGGTAGTAACACCCATACCACTCCATAAAATTATTTTTAATTAGAGATTAATAAAGTCCAATTAAAATACATATCAAACACAAATATATACATCAAACCTACATAAGGTATCAAATACAATATATCTTAATTTTAAATACGTTATTATTATCTTATATATATACATATCAAAAACTTATTGTTTGTTTATTTATTTTATTACAAATCTAATATCACTAAATTATAAATTGATAATTAATTATATATAAACCACCCAAATATATATATATATATATATATATATATATATATATATATATATATATATATCACTTAAATAAAAAAAAAAACATACCATATGAGCATTAAAAAAAATTGGTACGAAAATTGATAAAAGAAAGTTAGCCAGTTGATGGGGGTGGTGACGCAAGAAATGTAATTGGGGAATGATAAAAAAAAATTGGTACGAAAATTTATAAAAGAAAGTTAGTGAGTGGATGGGTGGTGGTGACGCAAGAAAAGTAATTAGGGAATGACGTAAAATCTAAAGGGGTATCAATTTTTTTTAATTAATCATTTCTTCAAATAAAATAAATAAATAGACTCATAATTGAATTATTAATATAAAATATTTAGGATTGTAAATCAGCTACAATCCTAGACTCTGATATCACATGTAAGAATTTATTCAGAATCTAGTACATGAATTTAGAACACTAGCCAATAGTTAAACAAAAATGAATTTCATACATATTTGCGCATTATATCCAAAATTATTTTGAGCCATACTTACAACCACTGAAATTAAATACCAAGAAATATATTAGAAGAATGAAAATGAGAGCTAAGTCTATCTCTCGTTGACCTTCTCTCAAGACGGTTACAAATGAGTGCAACAGCTAGGGTTAGAGTTAAAAGGTAAGAGAGGGAACTTAACTTATTTATAACGAAGGGTTAGAGTTAAAAGGTAAGAGAGAAAACTTAACTTATTTATAACGAATTTAACAGACTCACATATCACAGGTCCATGTTAAATTAGGTCTACACATGACTGTATTTCATATTGGCCCACTAAATGTGTCATAAGTTCACATCCCATTTGAACACAATTTAATTAGACTTACCCAATAATCAATAAACTATATTATTCAGTTCATTTTATAAAAAAATTAAAGCAAACTAATAATTAATATTAACTCACATAAAAATTCTAACAGTACCTAGGTCTATATTTGCTAGGATCCATGATTAGAGGTGCAAGAAGTCCCAATTTCTATTGGAGTCATATCTTCAGAAGCAAAAGTTAGAAAAAAAAAAGAATAAAAGAAGAATAAAAGGAACTAAAAATGTCTTGTAAAAGAATTGAGATCTTTAAGAACTCATGACTTAACCCTTTATGATCTTTATCCAAACCTCTTAAGATTTATGTTGGAATCATAAGCATAGGATTCCTCCCTGGTTTTAGTTGTTGCATTACGGGGAGAAGATGAAGGTCTCAATTTCCATCCTAAATAAAACCCAATAAGAATTGTACAAGAAGGCAAGTAGTAGAATATGTTACCTTAATATGGGTCATCATGCTGCCTATGTACATAAGAGTTGACCAAGGATTTAAAGTTAATCCTATCATTAACAATGTCATCCTAAGCTCAAGAAGGCTTCATGTCAAATAGAATGACTTGGGAGGGAGGGACACTAGGGCCAAGGGGGTCACTAGGACTCCCTCATATTTTGAAAAATTTCAAGGGTATTTTAGTAATTTAAATATTTTATATAAAAAAAACTTTAATTTGTATATGAAACCAGTTTGGCGTCAATTGAAATTTTGTTTTTCTTGAGAAATCTCTTCTCTTCATTCTTCAAAATTTTGCAGTTAATTCTTGATTGTCTTGTCTTTTACTTCTCGTAAGCATGTTTAAGAACAACTTAAGAGTTTTTAAGTTAATTTTATATTTATAAATTGTAATTTATTTTTTCATTGGATTTGATTTATTTTCTCTACCTTAGTATTTCTCTTGATTACTTTCTTTTGGGACCTAGTTGAATTAGAGTTTTATAATTTGAAAATTGTTCATTGCATACAATATTAGAATGACAAGAGAACTTGTTATAGAATTTCTAGTATAGTCGCAAATTTTTTTAAGGTTAATTAATAAAAAAAAATCTTATGTGGTTGATTTTAGCATTTTAACTGTTATTAGATTTTATTTTTTTGTATAAATGTTGCTTAATTGTTTTGATTTAATACTATTGTTAATGTTCTGATCCGTGTCTTCTTTTTACTACTGAAGAATTTTTTTTTTTTTTGTTGAGACTGAATACCAGATAAATGATTGTTTTGTAACTTATATAGAAAAAAGATGTATTTCTAAGTATTAGCAATGAAGCTATTATGTAGTGATTTCAAAAAATGAAGAATATAAGAGAAATGTTATCATAAAATGTGTTAAGTTATTAATATATGGATGTTAATATGTAATCGAGTTAATGTATTGACTTTCATCAAAATATTGTTATTGTTTATAATGTTACTTTTAGAAATGATGTATATTGTTTATTTTTATATATTTCTAAATGAACCCTTCTGAGTAAAATTGCTGCCACCTTTACTAAGAATGACCATGTTACTAAAAGAAGGATTATGTAATTATTGAACCATAAGAAGAGTAGACGTTTGCATGAATGTGAAAGATGACATTGAACTCCTCACACAGAAAGCATAGTTCTTACTCGATGAAGTGAAAAATAGTTTTTAAGATCCCAAAAGTTAATCACAGCTTGAAAGAAAGTTGAGTTAATTTTTAACTCAAAGAGATCATACCACTTGATATTGATCTAATATGGTCTTTAAGATCCCAAAAGTTCATCACAGCTTGGAGGAAAGTTGAGTTAATTTTTATCTCCAAGAGATGGCATAGCCCTCGAAGCCCATACCGCTTGACATTAAGTTAATAGGCACCCCCTAACTTCTTGAAAAGAGTTTGGACTTTGTCAGGTGTTTTTGACATTATGGAACAAGGCAAAACATAGTGTGAAGGGTCTAAATTACAGGAAAAGGTACTTATAAGAAAAAGGACTAAAAATCTACATCATATAAGAAAAAATGATGCTAAGTGTGCAACACATATGAGGTGACTGTCTGTGCACCGCTGACATGTATACATGAGCCTAAAGAATTTCAAGCCTAGTGTTAGGGTTTTGGTAAGAGCACTCTAGGATGAGGAGCTCCCACGTCTGAACTCATGTGAAAGTGAATGCATACCATAACATAACATGGCATTTTAGCATAAACTTAACATGACATTTGTATGTTAGTTATGTATGATAAAAAGTAGTTTGCGTACTATTAGAATAGCATGTGCATATGACCGTACAAAGAGGCTAAGGAATAGTCAATGTACATTATATTTAGAGTAATAGAGAGAAGGCTTAAAGCTACTCAATGCCATCATTACCTTTGTCGCCCAACTCTTTATAATCTCCAAGCTGTGTATCTAACTCAAGGTTGATACCCCAACTCATGCTTCTGGCATATGTTACTTTGCAAACACTTAAATGATCAAAAAGTTAGAACCAAATGTCAAAAAGGAGAGTGCAAAAATAGGCCAAAATACTTACATAAGACGAGGAACAGCTCTAAGGGAGTGATGGGAATTTTTATAGAACATCTTTTCTTATTTGATATGAATACCTAATTATTCATAAATAATATTTAGGAATCATATTTCAAATCTCATAAGAATTATTACATCATAAAAGACAAGTAACCAATCAAAATTCAATTTTTTGACATTATAGATAGCTTCAATTATGGTGAAAAATCAAACTAAAGAAGATATGAAGCCCTCCAAGCATAGGCAGCATTGGCGCCTTTTTATAAGTAAGCTTCTTTATTTATTTAGTTATCCTTAACTATAACTTGATGTAATTCTAGCAGCTTTTCAAGTCAATAATGGTGATTTTTAACAACTAAAAACAGACCCATAATCATCCAAATTAGACTAGATCAATTATTGAATCTAGTTTTGCAAGAAAAATGTTTTTGATTGAGAAAAATTTTGGACAGTGATATAATCAAGTCTTTAATTATTAAAATCAATTTTAAACATCTAAAAATATGTATATTATCATCTAAAATAGAAGATTGCAAAACTATGCACAAAACTTAACAATTATGTTAATTAGCATTTTAGGAATCATAGGTTTAGGTTTTGCAACTCGTTTCACGAACAATAAGAAATTGCAAAATTCAAGAATTAAATTCTCAAACTCAGTATCTTAGAGTTTTGGATAGTATATGAAATAGTTTGAATCGGCTATCGTAATTACCTAAATTGCAACAAAAACAGAGCACCCAATTAGAAAGCACAAAAGAGCTAGATTTCTGATAACAATTATGAATATTCTAATTATTTATGAACATTTATTTTGGGTAGAATTTTATTAATCTTGAATATTAAATTATAAGCAAAAAAACTAATCTAAATCAGAATTTTTAATCACGTAAATAATAAAATCATTGTTATATATTAATTTCGCTCTAATATTATTGTTGAGAATCTTATTACCTAGATAATCTAGATTATATGTAGCAAAAATAAAAATTTAAAATTTTATTGATTCTTATCCCATGAATTATCATTAGTTCTATGAATTATCATTAGTTCCTAACGACAATTAAAACTAATCAATGGAGACTAGAATAATACGTCTTATGGGTTTTCTTCTCGGGTCTAGGGTTTCAACGTAGAGTAGTTTTTATTTTTTGGCTTTGTCCAATCTATATGGCCCTTCGTGACTTAGAAGGGTGTTTTGTTTTTCTTTTTTCCTATTCCTATTTCATTCCTTTCGTTTCTTATTTCCTTTTTATATATACTCTTTTTATTCTCTATTTTATATTCTTTTCTTTCTATTTATGGATCTAGATCGTATTACTCAATTGTGTTCTAGATTACAACTCTGTAATGAAAAAGCGGATGATAAAATTACCATCAATGATTCACTTTTGAATATTGGGGAAGATAAAATGAAGTTCTGTTTGATTGCGAAAGTCCATGTAATTAAATAGGTTAATAGAAAGGCTTTATGCACCAAAATGCTAGGAATTATTGGGTTTCATGATAAAGTGAAGATAGAGCTGATCCAGGAAAACACGTTTATGTTTTGGTTCGTTGATGTGACTCATAAACAAATGACTCTGAAAGGAGGTCCGTGGCATTTTGATGAGAAGTTAGTGGTTTTTGCAGATCCTTTCGTTGTCAATTCTTGGGAGGAGTTTGACTTTCACCATGTGGCTTTCTGGGTGCAACTGTATAATATTCCTCAAAAACTGATGACTGTCGAAGCCGTACGATGGTTGGGAAATCAATTAGGAGAGGTTGTTGAAGTGGATGCGAATGTTGCTGGCAATTGTTTTGGCAGATTTCCACACGTTAGGGTGGTGTTGGATATTATTCGCCCTTTACTTATTAGAGCCATTGAAATTGATCTTCCTGATCAACATAAATTTACTTTTATTCTTCTCGCGTATGGACGCTGCCCAAATTTCTGTTTTTCATGTGGAGTTATTGGACATATTGACCCTACCATTAAATCAGATGTGAGTAAGCCTTATGGTGCTTGGATGAAGGCTTCAGTTTCGGGGGTTCGTAAAGATTCAAAGAAAGAAACTCCAAAGGAGGTAGTTATGGTTGAGAGTATTGATGTTCGCAAACGTACAACAAGTCCTTTCAAACCAGACAGTTTAGTATTGAAATATATTAACAATAATGTGAAGACAAAAACGAGTAGGGCAACTGCTGGGATACATGTACATGATGACTCCAAGGGTATGAGTATGGAGTTAGCAGTTGTTCCTTTTGTTGGAAATTTTTATTATGTGAGCTAATATTAATTATGGATTGATTTTAATTATTTATAAAACAGACTGAATAATATAGTTTATTGTTTTTGGGTAAACCCAATTAAAATGTGATCAATGGAGTTATGAGCTTGTGACATCTTTTGTGGGCCGATATGGAAGACGGTCAGTGTAGGCCTATTTTAACATGAACCTGTGATGGATGAGCCTGTTAAAATTATTATAAATAGGCTAGGTCCCCTCTTTTGCCTTCATAACAGAAAACCCTAGTTGCTACGTCCATTGTAGCCGTATTCGAGAAGGTCAAGGAGAGGAAGATCTAGCTTCCGTTTTCAACCGTTCTGACGAATTCTTCAAGTGGTTTATTT
>CATIWR010013859.1:0-41113 GCA_949677035.1 Omphalea diandra | reverse complement strand
TGAATCCAATTATTATTTCTACTCACCTTTTGATGTGACCAACCTTTATGGTAGGGCTTCTTCAAAGTATTGAGATCCTAACATTTGATACATACATGGTTATAAGTATATCAAAATGATTATGAATGCTTGGTATGCAGTGATGGCATGATTCATGCAAGTGAACCTAGTGTTTATACATATTTTCCTTATATGGTAGCCTAAGCTTGCTACATAGTCACAACAATAACTCCCGATATACTTATCCAAATGACTTGATTCTTTTTTTTAAAACAAACTAAACATATAATGGGACAACATATTCAAATTTCAGGCTAATATCAGATACACATAAAATGTGGTGAATTTTTAAGTTCAGCTCTGTTACAATGTCATCTCAGTCTGAGTAAGTCTTACATTCTTAGGCATATCTCAAATTGTACTGGTCCAATTGCAATAATATTCTACCATCAGTTACAAAACATATAAATTAACATTTTTAATGTTTTACTCATTATCCAGTTCACTCTATAAGGTCACCAAAACAAAAGACCAATCTCGGGGCAAGTAGGTTCATAACATGTTGACAACCATTCATGATAAAGGGACCATATCTAAGCAACCATGCTGAATTTGGAACAATCTTTCACAAGTATGTAGATCAGACATAAATATACAACTTTCAAGTTTGGACCATCATCAAATTCTGAGTCTATGGTCATCAAATTTTTGGAAAACCGAATTAAAAGAAAGGTGGTGTGTCATCCGGGTACAGAGTCAGTCCCAAGCAATGAGCCATATCTCTTTCCACATAACAAATTAATCAAAACTGCTTAATAGGTATTTATAGGGAATATAACCCTACAAGTTTCATGTTTTACACTCTATCAAAATCAGAATATAAAGTCATCAAAATATAACAAAATAGAAGACTAAGATCATCTCAGTTCGTTTTTGAACTAGTCCTAATGAAGGAATCATATCTCTTTACACACACAGAGACAAGTAAAACTGTTTTATATGCATTTATATGAGACATAAAGCTACAACTTTCATGTTTTGTACATTCCCAAATTCCTCTTCTAGGGTTATGAAATTGTGGGTATAAAATTCTGCTCTAACAGTAAAATCAACACAAACAGCTTTTGTTCTCTTAGATTTAACTTCCATCCAAGAGCTACATCTCAATTTCTCTATAATTCTCACTGACCATGCATGATTAAAATTTTATGAGAGGTTAATTTCAATTGAGAAGAGGATAAATTACTTACCTATTATCCCAGAATTGGAAAACCTTAGGCAGCTCACTCTTCTCCCTCTCTTCTTCTTCTTCTTCCTTTCTTCCTTTCTTCTTCTTCCTTTGCTCTCTCTTTGTTTCTGATATAACCCACATTTTTTTACTCAAAATCTGACCTTAATTAGCAGATATAAACTTATTATAATAATATAAAGTTATGGTGCTTCATTTCCATTGGTTGGAAGGTCACTTTTCCTCTTTTAGTCCCTTTCCTTCACTCCTTCATCACCTTCATCCATCTCCTAAGTCCTAGGTGCTCCTTATGCTTCTAATTAAGCTCTAAAACACCATTATTTATGATGCCATAATAAGCACACAACATGAAATAATTTGTCATATAACTATGCAAACACTGCATATATGTTCAAGTATCCCAATTGCAACGGTGCCATTATCATTGTCGTGTTTTCACAATTCACATGTCTAAATGATTATTTATCCTATGCATATATTCATGTGAGATTTCATATCATTTGTGCAATGAATAGGGATAGGGATGTTACATGAGAAGGACCCCTACTCATGCTAAAGCTTTCTATAGGAGAAAGACTCATAAGTCTAAACTTCAATGTCATTATTGCATGAAGTTTGGTCATATAAATATCTTTTGTTACATTAGGAAGGCTCACCTCAAATTAGAGGACCCTTCAAGACCTAACCCCCAAGGACCCAAGTATTCTTGGGTACTTAAACAAAAGTGATTTGCTTGTGTTATGTAGGATTGTATGATAGCCACCAATGATGATAATGATTGGCATGTGGATAGTAGATGCTCAAAGCATAAGACGAGAAACAAGAATCTATTCCTAGCCATAAAAGAGAAAGAAGGTGGTAATGCCACTTTTGGGAACAATGCCAAGGGTCAGGCAATTGACATTCGAACAATTGGTAAGAATGGTTATTCATTTAATAAAAATGTTCTTTAAGTATATGGTTTATAACATAATTTGCTTAGTGTAAATTAATTATGTGATAAGGGTAACAAAATCACCTTTGACCCTAGAGAGTGTCGAGTTACCACTTTGGTGGATAAAAGGGTAATCTTTAAGGGTGAAATGAGGGATAATACCTACTTAATTGACTTAGACAATATGGCTAACCAATCTTTCAAGTGTCTTATGTACCTTAGTAATAAGGCTTGGCTTTGGCATAGAAGACTTGGTCATGCTAGCATTGTTCTTCTACAAAGCTTATCAATGCCAAATGGGGAAGCAACATCTATCTTCATTTAAAGTAAAAAATGTTGTAAGTACATCTAGACCATTTCAACTTGTCCATATGGACTTGGTTGGACCAATGAGGAATGCTAGTTTAAGCGGAAAGTATTATGTTTTTGCCCTAATTGATAATTGCTTTAGGTTTATTTGGGTATCCTTTATGGCTTATAAGAATGACACTTTTAATGCTTTTAAAAGTTTTGCAAAAAGAGTTCATAATGAAAAATGTTGCTTCATTTCTTTTATAAGGAGTGACCAAGGAAAGGAATTTGAAAATGAGTCTTTTAAAACTTATTGCCAAGAAAATGGGATTTCTTATAACTTTTCAACTCCTAGAAGACCATAACAAAATGATGTTGTAGAGAGGAAAAAAGAACACTAGTAGAGATGGTTAGAACCATGCTCAATGAGTACTCCTTACCTAATTATTTTTAGGGTGAAGCTATCAATACTTCTTGTTATATTGCTAATCATGTTTCCAAAAGACTTATTCTTAATAAAACCTCTTATGAACTTTGGAATAGCAGAAAGCCTAAGTTGTCGTACCTAAGAGTTTTTTGGTGCAAATGCTACATTTTAAATACCAAGGACAACCTTGAAAGTTTTTATTCTAAGACAAGTAAAGATATTTTTCTGGGTTATTCCACCTCTAGTAAAGCATATAGAGTATTCAATAAAAGTACTATGGTTGTTGTAGAGTTAATTAACATTGTGTTTGATAAATATAGTAAACTTGATATTGGGAAAAGTTCTCCTATTGGTAGTCTTATATGTAACTTTGAGAACATGGAGTTAGAGTCAACTTCAAGAGAAATGGTAGCAAATCTTACTCAAACAAGTCATCAAAAAAAGAAAAGGAATCTCAACCACAATAAGCAGAAATTCCAGCTCAAGATCTTCCCAAGAATTAGAGATTCTTTAAACATCACCCAAAGGATCTAATTATTGGTGATACATCTAATGGAGTAAGTACTGTATCTCAACTTAATGCATTAGACAATAATCCTACATTTGTTGTAAGGACCATATTCATTTACAAACCATGGCATTTATGTCCCAAAATACATATGTAAGTAAAGGTTGATTTGTCATACATACACAATCTAATATGTATTTAATGTACATATATGTTGACTAATGTTTAATGCTAGTGACCATAAATAGGTTCCCATCTAGATATATGCACATGACACAAGGAGCGAGAGTTGGAATTCAACCGATAACCGGTGGTCTATGCGTCTCTATGCAAAACTCTATGCACCAAAGTATCCAAACCTTATGCTTCAATATCTGAAAAACATAATTACAATTTGGTCAGTCACGACTCAATGAACAAAAATAATAATCATATTCATATGGCACAACCAATAATCAAATATCATCAAGATACATTACAAGTATAACAATTGGCTATGCAAGTGCAAATGCAATAGATTGATTGTTATTGTGACCTTACAAGGCAAATATTACTTACAGGAATTCATGTCATTCAAGTGACATTTATTTTTGCTAGCCAGCATATAACAAGTGAACCATTTTATTAATAACATGTGCCAATAAGACATATTGGTCCCTTTTCCAAGTGATTTATAAGTGTTTAACAAGTCGGTCACAACATCCTTTTAGTTCCATATGCAGGTGTTCATTCACAATGGTATACCAAGTATTCATTAAGAGCATATAATTCTCACTTGACTTGTATTCACATGTAAAATGTAACAATTCAATCACATATACATGTAATAGTACATAATCACATTGTAAAATTATCACACATACACATTAGAATCTAATTATGGTTTTTGCTCACCTTTTGATGTGACCAACCTTTATGGTAGGTTTGGTCCTCTGTCTAGGACTTCCTCAAAATGTTGACATCCTAAAATTTGATACATACATGGTTATAAGTATGTCAAAATGATTATGAATGCTTGGTATGCAACTATGGCATGATCCATGCAAGTGGACCTAATGTTTATGTATATTTTCCCTATATGGCAGCCAAACCTTACTAGACTCTAACAATAATAACTCTAGATATACTTATCCAAATGGCTTGATTATTTTTTTTTTCAAATAAACTAGTCACATAATTATACAACATATTCAAATTTTAGGTCAACATAAGACATATAGAAAATGTGGTGAATTTTTGAATTTTGCCCTATTTCAATGTCATCACTATCTAAGTATGTCTTATACTCTCGAACATATCTCAAATTGTATAAGTCTAATTGTAAAAATGATCTACTTGATGTTACAAAACACATAATGGAACATTTTTTTTTATGCTTTACTCATTGTATAATTTAGTATATAAAGTCACCCAAACAAGTGACCATTCTCAAGGTGAGCAAGTTTTCAATATGTTGATAATCAGTCATATTGAAGGGTCAATATCTTAACAACCACATTAAATTTGGCAAAACTATTTTACAATAATGTAGATCAAATAGAAATATACAACTTCTAAGTTTAACACATTACCAAATAAGAATTTTATGGCCATAAAATTCTTGGAAAATAGAATTGTAAGATTGATGATGTTTCATCATATTCAGGGCTAGTCACAATCAATGAGCCATATTTCTTTCCACATAACAAAATCAAGCAAAACTACTTTACTTGTATTTATAAGGGATATAAACCTATAAATTTCATGTTTCTCATTTTGTATAAATCAACACATGAAGTCATAAAAATATATGAAAACAAAAAGACTAAAGTGATTTCGGTTGGTTGTGAACCAGCCCTAATAAAGGAGCCATATCTCCTTACACACACCAAATTAAGCAAAAATGTTTTACATGGACTTAGATGCAGCATAAAGATACAACTTTCATATTTTACACTTTCCATAATTCTTCTTCTAGGGTTATGAAATCATGGGTGCAACAAGCTACTCTAACAACAAAACTAACACAATAAGCTTTGTTTCTTTTGACCTTTAACCTCCATACATGAGCTCTACCTCAAATTACTCCATAATTCTTAGTAACCATGCATGATTAACATATCATGAGGGAGTAATTTCTTATGAAAACAAGATAAATTAACTTACCTTAGCTTAGGATTCCTTCCTAGGCAGCTCACTCTTCTCCCTCTCCTTCTTCTTCTTCTTCTTCTTTTTCTTCTTTAGCTCTCTCTTTCTTCTGCTGCCCCTCACATTTATCCTTTATATTTAGTTCCTAAAGGTTGAAAAGTTCAATTTGTAAAGCTATTCTAATTAGACAAAGTCGTGTTGTCTCATTTCTATTGGTTGAAAGTTCACTTTTCCTCCTTCTTCTTCACTCTTTCATCACCTCCATCCATCTCCTAATCCCTATATGCTCCTTATACTTTTAAATAAGCTCTTAAACACCATTATTTATGATGTTATAACATATCCACAACATAATATAATTTTTCATGCAACTATACAAACATTACATATATGTTATAGTGTCCCAAATGCAATGGTGCAAGTATCATCGTCATGCTTATCCAATTCACATATATAAATGATCATTTATCCATTGCATATGTTCATGCGAGATTTCAAATTATTTATGCAATGAATATTTTCATGAAAGAATGCCAATGAATGTCAATAGGGATGTTACATTTGTTTCTCAATTTGAGCCAAAATCAATTGATGAGGTTCTTGATGGTGAGAGTTGGGTGATTGCCATGTAAGAGGAACTCAACCAATTTGAGAGAAATAAAGTTTGGGAACTTGTTCCTAGGCCTAAGGAATACCCTATTGTAGGGTGTAAGTGGGTGTTTAGGAATAAGTTAGATGAGTAAGGTGTCATTACTAGGAACAAAGCTAGATTGGTTGCAAAGGGGTACAACCAAGAGGAAGGCATTGATTATGATGAAACATATGCCTTCATAGCCAGATTAGAGGACATTAGGATTCTCTAAGCTTATGCATGTCACATGAACTTTAAAATTTTTTAAATGGGTGTTAAAAGTGCATTCTTAAATGGTCTCATTAAGGTGGAAGTTTACGTTGAACAACCTCCTTGTTTTGAATCTCACATTTTTCCGAATCATGTTTTTAAACTAACTAAAGCCTTATATGGTTTGAAACAAGCTCTAGGAGCTTGATATGAAAGGCTTAGCTCATTTCTTTTATAAAATGATTTTGAGAAAGGGAATGTTGATACTAATTTATTTGTTGAAAAGCATAATCAAGACACACTTATTATACAAATATATGTTAATGACATTATATTTGGTGTTACTAATGAATCTCTTTGCAAGGGTTTTGCTAAGTGTATGATTAAGGAATTTGAGATGAGCATAATGGGAGAGCTCAAATTATTTCTTGGCCTATAAATCAAAACCAAAGAGGGCATCTTTATCAACCAACTGAAGTACACAAAGGATTTACTCAAGAAATTTGGCATGGATGGATTCAAAGTAACAAAGACACCAATGAGTGCTACCATCAAACTAGAAAAAGATGAATTAAGTAAATTTGTTGATGAAAGGAGATATAGAGGTATGATTGGTTCTCCACTCTATCTCACAGCCTCTAAACCCGACATCATATTTAGTGTATGCATGTGTGTTAGGTTCAATCATGCCCTAAAGAATCACATCTTAATGTTATTAAAAGGATTCTCAAATATTTACATAGTGCTTTACACTTAGGTTTATGGTATCCTAAGAATTCATCTTTTAGTCTTTTAGGATATTCGAATGCAAATTATGTTGATAGGTTATTAGATAGAAAAAGTACTTCTAAAACTTGTTAATTTATAGGAGAATGCTTATTTTCTTAGTTTAATAAGAAACAAGTTTCAGTTGTATTATCCACTGTTGAAGCATAATATGTAGCAGTAGGTTATTGTTGCACCCAAGTTCTTTGGATGAAATAACAACTAAAGGATTTTGGCAAAGTTGTTGATCACATTTCCATCAAATGTGATAAGACAAGTATGATAAATCTTTCAAAGAATCCCATCAATAATTATAGGAGCAAACACATACATATTAGGCATCACTTTCTTATAGATCATATCCAAAATGGTGATGTAGTGTTAGAATTTATCAACACCAATCATCAAATTACAGATATTTTCACTAAACCCCTTAATGAAGAAATGATGAACTTTATTAAAAGGGAGCTAGGAATGCTTGATGGAAGCTCCTTAGGATGAAAATCATATCTCATATGATGTTCTTTATTTATTTTGTTATTTTAAGTGAATGAATGATGTGTTTGATAGATGTGCACTTTAATACTTTGGATCTTAATTCTTTATGCAAATGTGTCTCTCTATGCCAATTTGCATGAATTAATCATCATTACATTAAGTGGATCACAATTAGGAAGGACAATTATTATCTCTTCCTCATTTCTCTCTTTGCCTCGTAATTTGCAATTGTTATTTTCCTTTCGCAGTCACAAATAATGGGCACTTGCCAACTTTCTATCATACATCTAATTAGCGATGCGACTTTAATTCTACACCATAAATTTTTTCAAAATTCAGAAGTTTTGACTGTCACTTCCTTTGATTTCTAAGAAATTCTTATTCGTTACTCAAATATTTTGTAATTAGCGATCGCAACATGAGGTTTGCGACCATAAATTAGAGTAACTATCAAGCATTAATTGATTTGACTACCAACTGATGGCACCCTCTCATTTAAAGTAAATTTTACCATTTATTATCGACTTTCATCAAATTTTTTTTACCTATTTAAGCCATTCCAACATCTATCAATTTCACTTTTACCTATTCTCTTCATCTATCTTTAATTTCTTCTCTCAAGCCTTTTATTTTTCTCTCAACTTCCCTCATGGCACCCAAGAAGCTTTCCAAAGTAGATAAAGGAAAGGGCATAGTCTAACCTTTTGGCCATCATGCACTTCACTTTATGAAAGGCATAACCAAAGAAGAGAAAGACTATCACAAAGCCAACTCCACTAAAATCATCCAATCCAACAAAATTCTCTCAGCATTTCTCCTTGAATCCCTAAGAATCAAGTATCTAACTTGGGCTGAACTGATTTTATCTTTTAAGATGAAATCGGATATGAAGATATAGTTAAGGAATTCATGTTCACAGTCACATTGTGTAGAAGAGCCGAATCTAAAGCAGGTCATTATAGGTTAATCTTTAAGGCTTTTAGGGATCCTTTCTTTATAACCTTTGAACAACTCTCTAACCTTTTCAAACTCCAAGTGGGAGATGGTATCCCTTTCATAATCTCCACAATTGATATCATATACTCTGAATTATGGTCCAAATTTTCCATCGAAACAAAACGTGACCCGAGGACATCATTGGACAAATATATATGGACCCTTCCAAATTAGCTCCTTTACTGTATCATCACCTTTTATGTAAATGCTAGAGGTGATAGGAACGGAAAGGTCTCTTAAAAGGACCTAGCCTTATTATTTTGTTTAACAAAAAACAAACCCATCCAAACCGACCAATATCTTATGGATCAATTGATTCACATGAGTACCAATCCTAAGAGCCAATTCCTTCTACCCTCTCATGTCATAATAATCTATAGGTATGTGAGGGGGCTAAATAAGGAAAATGAAAAATTCCTCACAATGAAATACTTGCCATCCCATAATTTTCTTGACTTGCCCTACCTCATGAATACTAAGGCTATACACTTAGACTCTTACACTTATACCTTGGGTTCTTTTGAGGCTAAAAAGCTTGAAACCCCTTAAGCCTCAAAGAGCAAAGGCTTATGATAGAGAAGGGTACCAAATCAATCCCATCTCCTAAGCCTAAACCTAAACCTAAGTCCTTTGCCATCTCTCTCTCCTCAATAAATAAAAAATTAGACAAAGTCATGATGATGATCAAGAGGATATTTCTTCTACTTTCCCACCCCCATATTGACTTGGTGGACCTCCAGGAGAAGGTAGGTACTACACCTTACACCTTTCTGATTTTAAAGATTAGGAGGACACTCTAGAAGATGAAGAAAATGAAGAGGTAGAAGAAGGGGATGGAGCGCAAGGTGAAAGAGATGAGAAAGTTGAATATTAAGGAAATAATGATTTCTTTCCAAACTTTTAGTTTTCTTTTCTTATGCTTGTATTCATTTTGTCTTTTCTATGTTTTGTCTAATAACCTAAGTTTACGATCCCACATCTTTATGTTTATGAATATTTCAATGAAATATGGAATTTATGTTGCATATATTTGTTGTTAAAGTATGATTGCTTTTCAATTTAATCCCTCTATACTCATCCTAACTTTTTGTTGCAATTTGAATTACTTAATCTCATCCTTGCCTTTTGATTTCTTTTTCGATCTTGATAAAGGGGGAGAGAAAGTGAAAAATAATTGCATGATCAAGGGGGAGTATAATTTGAGGGGGAGCAATTTTAGTTTATTTATTTGTTTTCCTAGTCAAATTTGCTTCTCAATAAGTCTTTATTTGTTAAAAAGTGTTAACCATCTCAATATCTCACTAATGTAATCCATTACACTTCACAAAATCAATGTAAGTTTTCAAAATAAAAAAGGGGAAGATTGTTAGACTAAGTTGGACAAACCTAGGTCAAAGGTCTTTTTAATCTTGACAATGTAGATTGATAAGTTCTAATGTTATTTTTAAGTGTTGATTTTGCAGTTTTGAAGATAGGTTTGCATTGGAAGTTGGATGAGAGTCTAAATCTCAAGCTTTATGAAAGGACATCTAATTCGCAGTCAAGAACTTCTAATTCGTGACCGTGACATTGCAAAAGAAAAGGATGGACTTGAACTACTTGAATTCACAGAGAAAATCATAGTTGTGACCCTATCTATAATGCATGATGACCAAATAGATGAATTCGGAGTGTCATTGCATTGGAAATCACAATTGCAACTTTTTGTAGTCGCTTGGAGGGAGCTGAGTCCACAATCAAAGTCAGCCAAGTGTCTAAGAAAACCATTGGCATATTAAAATTCACAAAGGTGAAATATCCTTCTTCACCATAACTTGCTAAATCATTCTCTCTTCATTAAATAGAAAAATTTGTAATCGTGACTGTGACTTTTGGTTGGTCAAAGAACACGATGACTATTTTCTCCTAGAAGACCAATAACATCATGGCACATGGACTAGCCATTAGATACAACTAAGATTCTTTATTGTGATTTCAACCTTTTAAGCATAATATGTAAAATTGCAATCACAACTTAAAAGTCAGAACTACAAAATTAATCTGACTGGTATTTCATACAAAATCTGCCTAGCTTTATCTTAAAGATTTAGACATATTTCATTAGTAACTTATCTTTGGTGGTTATTGCTTATAAATACTCCACCAAACAGATATGAATGCAAACGAATATCATTGAATATAGCCAAACTCTTGCAATTTTACTTCTCAACCTTATATACTTTGTATATGAGTTAATATTATTGGGTGTAATCATTAAACACCATTGTAATTGGGTTTGAGAGTTAGTCTCATTATCAAAACTCTTGTAATAGGTTTTGTGTGAGTCTTGGGAAAATACTAGAGAGAGGTTTTTGTGTGAGCCTTAAAACACAAGTTGTATGGTTGTGTGTGAGCCATTAAAACATAAAGTGTATAAGTTTGGTGTGAGCTTAGAAATACCATTTAGAGTTAGTAGAACACCCAATTGTGAAGAATTGGGGAGTGGATGTAGGGTTCATTAACACCCAAACCACTATAAAAACATTGTGTGTTCTTTCCTTATCTTTCTCCTTCAATCCCCCAAATTCATTATTCATTTCCTTCTCCTTCAATATCCCAAATTCATTATCTTCCCTCTAAATTTTTAAATTTCCACTAATTCAACCCCTCTCTCCCCCCCCCCCCCCCCTGATGCTTAAAAGCCATTAGACATCTTTTCGAATAAAAGAAAATTAGAAGAATATGAGAAAGTCACCTTGATTGAGGAGTGTAGTGCAATCCTTCTCAATAAGTTGCCTCAAAAAAATAGGAGATTTAAGGAGTTTCACAATACCTTATGATATTCGCCATGTTTCTTTTGAAATAGCTCCTTTTAATCTAGGATCTAACATTACTCTAATGTCTTTATCTATTTTTGAAAAACTAGGTATTCGCGAGATGAAGCCCACCAAGACTTCTCTCCAACTAGCAGACCATTAAATCATCTATCCTAAAGTGATAATTTATGACATGTTTATCAAAGTAGATAAGTTCATCATCCAAGTGGATTTTATAGTTATTGACATGAAAGTGGATGTGGAAATCTCATTGCTCTTAGGATGACCATTTTTAGCAATAAGGGGTTCTTTTATTGATGGTAGGGAAGACACGCTCATATTGAGAGTGGGAGATGAGGAAGCAATTTTCAACAAGTATAAAGCAATCAAAAAGCCTATGGAGGATGAATGATGCTTGATGATTGTTGTCATCAAAAGTACACTAAAGAAGTCTTTCAAGAAAAGCAAGGAACCCCAAAAATAAAAAAATGACCATGGTAAGTGTAAAGGAAGAAAAAAAGGGGAAGACGTCATATAGGTAAGTATCATAACTCTAGAAATTGGTGATACTCCTTCTTCTTCTCTTATTGAGCTTTTAGACAATGAGAAATATATTGAGGTAACCTCACCCTCCATTCTTAAACCTTCTCTAGGTATGTATTTTTAGGGAGTGATGAGACTCTTTTGATTTTCATTTTTAATGAGCTTACCCAAACATAAGAGAAAAACCTATTAAGGGTGTTACGAAATAGGATTAGAGCCTTAGGATGGACCATAGCAAACAATAGGCAAATTAGTCCTATACTTTGTATGCATAAAATTTTAATAGAGGACAATCACAAACCCACTATAGAACAACAATGGTGGTTTAACCTTAATATGAAGGAGGTGGTTAGGAAGAAAGTGGTAAATTTGTTAGATGTAGGGATCATTTACCCAATTTCGAATAGCCCATGGTTAGTATGGTCCAAATAGTTCCTAAGAAGGGAGGGATTATAGTTGTCACCAATGGTAAAAATGAGCTTATCCTTACTAGGACCGTAACGGGGTAGAGAGTGTGTATTGATTATAGGGAACTAAATGCAGCAACTTGTAAATATCACTTTCCCTTACCATTTATTGATCAAATATTGGAAAGACTTGTAGGTCATATGCATTATTGCTTCTTATATGGGTATTAAGCCTATTACTAAATTCAAATAACACCAAAAGATCAAGAAAAGAGGGCATTCATATGCCCATAAGTTACATTTGCTTATAGACATATGCCATTTGGGCTATGTAATGCACTAGCCACCATTCAAATATGTATGATGGCCAAATTTTCCAAAATGGTGGAAAGAATGGTAGAAATATTCATTGATGATTTCTCCATTTTTTATGATACCTTTGATGCTTGTTTGGCAAATCTTGACATGGTCTTAGAAAGATGTGAAGAAACTAATATCATGCTTAATTGGGAAAAGTACCATTTCATGGTACAAGATGGCATTCTACTTGGGCATAAAATTTCATCCAAGGGCATTGAAGTGGACCGAGCAAAGATCAAGGCCATAGAAAAATTACCTCCTCCAACATTCATGAAGTGGATAAGGAGCTTTTTACACCACACGAAGTTTTATTGACATTTTATCAAAGATTTTTCTAAGATTTATAAACCCATTTATCATTTTTACTTAAGGATGTTCCTTATACCTTTATTGATGCATGTTTAAATGCTTTTCATAGGTTATAAAGGGAATTCACTTTCGCAATAATCATGACAAGGCCAAATTGCTCCTTACCATTTGAGTTGTTGTGTGATGCGAGCAACTATGTCATTAAAACTGTTTTAGCGCAAAGGAAGAATAACAAGCTTCATGTTAAATATTATGCAAGTCAAACCTCCAATGATGCCAACTCAATTATTCCACTATAGAAAAATAACTCTTAGCTATTGTGTTTGCTTTGATACATTTTGATCTTATTTACTTGGTTCTAAAGTCATTTATACTGATCATGTGACAATTCATTACTTGGTAGCCAAGAAGGATGCAAAGCTAAGGCTCATAAGATGGATTCTTTTGCTACAATAGTTTGATTTGGAGATTAAAAATAAAAAGAGTATAAAGAACTTAGTTATCGATCATCTCTCTTACCTGAAGCATATACAAGAGGAAGAGGTAAGTACCTTCATTAATGAGACTTTTTTAAATGATCAACTATTCCTTTTATAAGCTATCTAAACCCATGGTACACCAATTTTGTAAAATATTTGGTAAGCAACATTATTCTATATGACTTTAATTCCTACTTAAAGAAAACATTTTTGCATGATGTGAAATTTTATTTGCAGGAAGAACCTTATTTGTTTAAAGTATATATTAAAGATGGTGTGTACCAAATGAGGAGATGAGGGATATTTAGCTTCATTGCCATACCCAAGAATGTAGAGGACGCTTTGGTCCATCTAAAATTGCGACTAAGGTATTATAAAGTGGATTCTTTTGGTCCTCATTATTTACTAATTCTTTTGCTTTTGTCAAAACTTATGATAGTTGTCAAAGAACATGTAATATCTCAAAAAGGGATGAATGCCCTTGAATTCTATGATTGAAGTTGAGATTTTTGATGTATAGGGAATTGATTTCATAGGCCCCTTTTCAAAGTCATTTGGGAATCAATATATATTAGAGGTGTTTGACTACATTTCCAAGTGGGTTAAAACCATAGCCACTCCTTTGAATGATGCCAAAGTAGTACTCCAATTCTTAAAAAAACATATCTTCAAAACCTTTGGAGCCTTACGTGTAATTACAAGTGATGGGGATCACATATTTGTAATCAGCAATTTAAGTCTTTACATAAGAATTATGGGGTTGCGCACAAGAATGCGATGACATATCATCCTCAAATGAGTGGCCAAGTATAGCTATCCAATAGCCATATTCTCAAAAAGATAGTCAACTCTATAAGGAAGGATTGGTCTTTAAAGCTTATTGATGCACTTTGCGCTATAGAACTACATATAATACTACAATTGGCAACACCTCTTATCTTTTAGTGCTTGGAAAAGCTTGTTACTTGCCATTCAAATTAGAGCATCGAGCTTATTGGATAATTAAATTTCTAAACTTTGATCTACAACTTATTGGTGAAAAGAAGAAACTTCAAATCAATGAACTTTAAGCCTATGAGAACAACCAGATTTATAAGGAAAAGACCAAATGATGACATGATAGTCACAATTTGAAAAAGTAGTTTAAGGAAGGAAAAAAGGTATTCCTCTTCAACTCATGGTTGTATTTCTTTCCTGGAAAATTTAAGCCTAAGTGGTCAAAACCATTTGTCATAGTCAAAGTTCATTCTAATGGTGCCATCGAAATTTTAAACTCTAATAGTGAAATTTTCAAAGTTAAAGGACACCAATTAAAGCCATATTATGAGAAAGAAACTGCACAAAAAGGGGAAACTTTTTATCTTCCACATACTTTTGCATAAAAACTAAGCACAAGGGTTAAGATAGAGACCCTAAATTAACATGTTTTTTAGGCAATCCCCTTACTTTCTCCTTTCTTTTTTACTTGTGTGCTTTTATTTCATCTTGCTTTATTTTATATCTTAAGCTATTTTGCTTATGTGGTTGTTTGTCTAGGTGATTCTTACAAGAAAATCAATTTACTATTGTCAAGCTAAGTTTAGGGGAGTTTTTTTTTCCTCTTATTTGTATATATAACATGACACTTTTAAATTTGTTTGAATTTAGTTATTTTTGGTTGATTTTATGTTTATAATATGCAAAAGATGTGTTATGACCATGAAGGTTAAGATTCATGCCATTTTGATGGTCAATTCACATAAAAAGCCTAATTTGAGCTTAAACACACCCATGCGCATGACAGTGTGCTTTTATAACTATCAGGCCAGAAGCTTTGAGCACGATCATGCATATAGTCATATAGCTTCACTAGTTATTTGATTGAAATATTAAACATACCTTTTTGCACACTCGTATCCTTTAAATGCAGAACATATGGCCATGCATATGGCTATGTCGTACTTAAATCTTAATTTTTAGCCTCTTATCCTTTCTTTTCTTTTCAGTTTCTCCTTTCCCTACCCTAGCATGGTCATGCTCCTCTTACCTGCTTTCTCAAGATTAGCCTCTCACCTTAAAAATCCTTCCTAAAACTTCATTCTTTCTTACTCAATCACACTGTTTAAAGCCTCATCATACCTAAATAGGTTAAGACCACTACAAATCCTTCATCTTCTAGGGCTAAACCAAACTTCAATGATGAAGAGCATGAGGCTAGGTATGAAATGCTTTCTAAATGCACTCTTTTGCAATCTAAATTCATAGATTTTAGAGCTTTAGTAGTTGTCAGTTTGATTGATCAAATCAAGGAATTTTTTAAGGTTCTTAAAAGGGAAACTTTGTGTAACTTTATTTGAATTCTTATAAGGAATTGATCCTAGAATTTCTAAGTTTTCTATATATTGAGACTCAGCCTCTGGGGGGGATTTATGCTTTTGGAACTATATCTTTCCAAATTTATGAAAAGTATTACTTATTTTATCTTGATGAAGTTACTAAAGCATTTGAGTTAGAAAATGATGAAATCACCGATTTTCCCTTGGCTTTTGATAACCAAGAGGCTTAGGCATATTGGGAGAGCAAAAGACCTTATGCAGCTAAAACTAGCAAGATAGGAGAGATTAGGCATCTGACCTTGAAATATATACATTGATTATTATCTTATTTGGTGATCAAAAGAGGGGACAATAATAGTAGAGTAAATTGCATCGAACTATTATTTTTATGGTGCATTTAGTGTATTATCGCCATTAACACAGCTTGGTGGATTATGTATCACATGGGGAATGTAGCAAAGAAAGATTTAGGGGCTATCCTAATAGGTGATTTTATCACTTATGTTGGATAATGTTTGGGCCTTTGCAATCCTTATCAAACTAAAGGTCCAACACAAAGGAAAGGTCTTAGTTTGCTATCTTACGATACCATGTTGCACATGAGGCTTATTATGAAGAATGGACCTTTTTATGACTTGAATCAAACTTATAGGCTAGTAATAATTAGGACAACACTAAGATACCCCTTAAAGGGAGTTCTTCACATGTGTCACCACCTCCTTCTATTTCTTTGGGTCCCTTAGAAGGTGTCTTAGCATGATTGAAATATATGCTAGAGCATATGGATCAATGGTAAGAAGCTTTTAAAGATGAAGTTTTCTTGAAGTTTGCCTCCCTTAATAGTAGAATCAGCGGTAGGACTAGTGGTATCCAAGCCTATTTCAACCATGTTAGGTTCCCTCCTGCTTCTCCATCAAAAGATTGGCAATCCATCTTTTGTTATCTTTAGGTCATGTTGTTCTTATGTACTTTGTTTTGCTTTGTAGTTTGTTTGCATTGTCCTATTCGAACCATTTTTAAACTTGTGCCTTATTTTTAATACGTTTCCTTTTTTGCTAATGTAAGGCTTGTAGACTCTTCCATTATCTTAGGATGTTTGCTTTTTGCAAATATAATCTTGGCAAGTTGCCTCTCTATTAAGGGAAGTTTCTTTCTTTTTCCTTTTTTTTCTTTTACTTCTTGTCATTAAGGAAAATTATCTTCAAGTTTGGGGGCAAATATGGGCATATTTAATTAATTTTGAGCATGATTATCATATAATCACTTGTTATTTACTCGTAATTGTTTTAATTCTTTTGGTTAGGGGTTAGATGTTAGGTTTTAAAGTGAATATTTGACGAATAAAATTTATAACCATAGTTGGATTTACTTAAGATAAAATTGCTTATGATAATAATTATTTCTAATTTAGCAGGTTTTTGCCAACAATTAATTAAGCACATTAGAACAAAATTGAGCACATTTGGTATATTTGGGATTGCACTATGAGATATTGTTAATCATGTATATTTTAGGCAAAATGAAAACTTTTACATGTGCTTGAACTTACTAAGACATCCTTTGAGGCAAAACCTTAGAGCTTTGTAGTCTTAAAGAAATGATTATGGCATTCTTTTATTGCCCTCTTATTTCCCATCCATACCTTGCTTTACATAGTTACTTGTTACCCCTTTGAACCATATGGAAATACTTTTTAAAGAGTATTAATAGCCTTTCCTTCCTTCACCCATATCCCGCATCATAACCATATACCTTAAATAAGCTTATACATCCCCTATCAAGAGAATATAAGTTAGGATATAGTCATATGATGAGGTATTGTGTTTTGTGTAATTGATTTGCATATTTAGAGAGAAATAAGATAGAGGCTCATTCATTGTTGAATTGCACCATAGAGATCAATCCAAGTATGGGGGTGGTCCATTAATATTTTAATATTTTCCTTTTAATTTAATTTCAAAAAAAAGATGAATGAAAAGGAAATTAAGCAAAATAATAGAAAAAAAGAAAAAGAAAAGAAAGAGCAAATATGAATCAAGCCAAAAAAAGGGAAAGCAACAAAAGTGTTATAAGTATTTTACAAAGTATTACAAAGTAAGAGTATGAGCTAGGCATATAAGTTGCCTCATTATACTTCACATCATCTACATAGCTAATATCTTAGCAAACATTCTCTTGTTTTGGACTTGACCACTTTTTGATAAGCCTAACCCTTAAGCCTTACATTACGAGCTATAAAAAGACCTTATGATTTTCAAGATTGGTAAGGATCTACATTAGTGGAGAAGGATGGATTGGTTTTATCTATGGTCATAAGTGATTCTTTAGAATCAGAGTGGAAACTTGTCAAAACTATATGTGAAAGAAAGTCAAAATATTGCATGAAAAAATGATGCCAAGGAATACACACTTTTTTTTTTTGTGTTAGATTGATTGAAAGCAAGGTATGTTCTGATTTTGAACCTATTCTTATAATAAGTACTTTTGCTTACCTAACAAAATTCAAGGTTATAGATGAGAAAAATCTTCTCTTAAAGACCTAGCACTTGATCTATAGTCATTAAAATTTAGAAATTTGCATTTAAAGAAAGCCATCCATGCTTGAGGATAAGCAATAGTTCAACTTTAGGGAAATTTGTTTAGTCTCATAATTCTAATGATTAACATGTTACTTCCTTTTAAATTTATGAATTAATACGTAATTTCTACCTTTAATTGAACCTTATTGAAGATATTTTGTGTTTGCAAGCAAAGAATTGAAGGAAGAAGTATAAAAGGCAAAAAAAATGTGAAGCATGACCATGTCTTACTTAGGGTCAAAAGTCATTGAACAGAAGCATGACCATACTTCCTAAAGCATAGTCGTGCCTCCTTAAAGGAGAAAGGCTGAGAGGACAAAAACATACAGCATGGCCATACACATGGTCATGCGTGAAAGAAGACCATGAAAGGAATCAAGCACATTTTAGAAGCACAGTCATGCTTTCTTTGTTGCAAGCCAATCGCAAAATAGCACCATTATGCACATGCCTATGTGCCCCTAGAAACCAACAAAATGAGATTTTTAAAGCCTCTTAAACTCTTCCTTTTTAAAGCCCCAAAGCTTCCTAACTAGTAAGTACCTCAAGAGCATTATTTTCAGAGGAAATTAAGCCAAAAAGAAAAGAGAAAATCAAAAGAAAAGTGCATTATTCAATAGTGTTTTCCATCAAGTTTTTAGAGAGAGAAAGGTGCAAACAATCAAAAGAATTAAGGAATTCATGGCTATTCTTAGGACTAAATTGATTGTTCTCTTTTTGTCTTTTTATTCTACTATGAACTAAAATCATTTTGGCTAGGGTTGTAAATGGAACTTGTTTAATTTATATTGTGTTTTCTTAATCTAAGTATTTTTGTCTCATTCATTAATTATGCTAGTAATTATTAAGTACATCTTGTTTGATTAACTGGCCATTGATCATCTTAGTTTTGTGAAGGACAATGGAGACATGCTTTTCATAAAACAATTATTATCCATAAAGTCTTGCTTAGTGAGGCAATTGCATGATGTTTATCTTTTAAGTTGAGGAACCTTTAGCTTAACATGATTTTTTATGTCAATTTTTACTCGATAAGGATGAATTGATCACTCTAGTGACTTAATAGTAACACATGAAGCATGAATCAATTAGACAAGGATTAGAAAACCCATAGAAGATCATCAAGTGACATTGAAACACTAACCATTCACATTCCTTGATTATTACTTATCACTATTAGTGTTTAGTTTAATTTTCGTAATTACAACTTTATTCATTATCTTTTACTAATTTTCTCGATAATATAAGATATAATATATTTAGTACTTAAATGCAATCATCGTAGGAATGATATCCGTACTCGTAAAGTATATTTTACTACTTATAACCTGTGCATTTACATATTAGGGATTTTTTTTACATAGCATGCACCCATCATCATCTTGCAACCATCATAGCTCCATCCAAACCCTTATAGAAGCGAAGGAGAATTTGACTTGTTAGGAAAAGCAAGACATCTAGACTAATCTAAGGACTAAAATTGATCATATAATCCACAATGCTATCAAAAAGGTTAAAAAAGATAATGGTCGAGTTTAACTACAAAATGTTAGAAAGGGTCCCCAAAGAGGTAAGCAAATACTTCAATGAGACTTTGAAGAAAAGGGAGTCATCTACTAATAGGGCAGATATAGGGAAGGCATCTATGGCAGTAGCTCAACTGGTAGTGATTAATGATGACTTATCTAGGATCAAAGAATGCCATAAGAGTAAGATGACCAAAGAAATGGAAAGTACTATTATTGCTCTTAACAAGCATATGGAGAGTGAGAAGAAAAGTACTCCATCTAACAACTTTGTTAAATAATTAGAAAAGATACAAAAGGCTTTAGGAGCTAAGGGCATGGAGAAAAGGACTGGCATTGAAGAGTTACTTATTCAAAAGCTCGAGAAGCTACCAGCTAACTTTCAAATACTCGAGCTCAAAAAGTTCATGAGTACCCCAAATGTAAAGAATCATGTTCATTCATATCCCTTAGTTATAAAGGCATATAAGCTACTGACATACACCATATTTGAACTTTTTGAGCTGTTATTAGAGGAATATGCTAAGACTTGGTATTTTAATCAACTGAAGACTATCAGGGAAAATTGGAAAGAATTTATGAATACTTTTGTTATAATGACCATTTTCATTTACAAACCATGGTATTCATGTCCCAAAATACATATGCATAAAGTTTGATTCGTCATACACATACAATCTAACATGAATTTAATGTACATGACACAAGGAGATAGAAAGTTGACCATTAATAGGTTTCTATCTAGATATATGTACATGACACAAGGAGATAGAAAGTTGGAATTCAGCCGATGACCTATGGTCCATGTGTCCCTATGCACCAAAGTATCAAAGCCATATGCTTCAGTATCTGAAAAACATAATTGCGATTTGGTGAGTCATGACTCAATGAATAAAAATAATAATCAGATTCTTATGGCACATCCAACAATCAAATATCATGAGGATACATTACAAGTATAAGAATTGATTATGCAAGTGCAAATGCAATAAATTGATTTTTGTCGTGACCTTGCAAGGCAAACACTGAACTAGGGAATCCATGTGATTCAAGTGACATTTGATTTTGTTGGCCAGCATATAATAAGTAAATCATTTGATTAATAACATGTGCCAATAGGACATGTTGGTCCTTTTTCCAAGTGATTTGCAAGTGTTTGACAAACCAATCACCGTATCCTTTTAGTTTCATGTGCAAGTGTTCATTCATAATGGAATACCAAGTAATCATTAAGAGCATATGATTCTCACTTGACTTGTATTCACATGTAAAATGTAACAATTCAATCACATGTACATGTAATAGAACATAACCATATCATAAAATTATCACACATGCACATTATAATCAAATTATGGTTTTTACTCACCATTTGATGTGACCAACCTTTATGGTACATTTGGTTCTCTCTCTAG
Organism: Omphalea diandra; assembly: GCA_949677035.1. Classification (NCBI taxonomy): domain Eukaryota; kingdom Viridiplantae; phylum Streptophyta; class Magnoliopsida; order Malpighiales; family Euphorbiaceae; genus Omphalea; species Omphalea diandra. The sequence goes on along the minus strand of CATIWR010013859.1, from coordinate 19,749 downwards.
GACTTCCTCAAAGTGTTAAGAACTTAACATTTAATACACACATTTTTATGAGTATGTCAAAATGATTATGAATGCCTGGTATGCAATTGTGGCATGATCCATGCAAGTGGACCTAGTGTTTATGCATATTTTCTTTATATGGTAGCCTAAACTAGTTATACTCTCATAGTAATAACTTTAGATGTAATTATCCAAACTTGATTATATTTTTCAAATAAAATAGACACATAATGATACAACATAGTCAAATTTCATATCAATATAAAACATATAGAAAATGTGGTGAATTTTTGAATTTTTTCATGTTTTAATGTCATCTCAGACTGAGCAGATCTTACAATACTGGCTATATCTCAAATTTTACAGATTCAATTGTAAAACAGACTTACCACAAGTTGAAAAAACACGTAAAAGAACATTTTCATGTTTTACTCATTGTCTAATTCAATCTATAAAGTCACTAAAATAAATTACCAATCTGAGGGTGAGTAGGCTTTCAACATATTGACAATCAGTCATGATGAAGGGTCAATATCTCATCAACCATGAGAAATTTGGCAAAAAAATTGTACAGTCATGTATATAAGACATAATTATACAACTTAAAAGTTTAACACATCACCAAATTTTGATTATGTGGCCATAAAATTCTTGGAAAATAGAATTATAAGATTGATGAGATTTCATTGGATTTAGGGTTATTCACCATCAATGAGCCATATTTTTTTCCACATAACAAATCAAGTAAAACTAATTTAAAGGTATTTAGAGGGAACATAATCCTAAAAATTTCATGTTTTGCACTTTATTTAAATAAGCACATAAAGTCATCAAAATTTATGAAAACTGAAAGACTGAGGAGATTTTGGTTTGTTATGAACCAGTCGTAATGAATGAGCCATATCTCCTCCCACACACTATATGTTTTTACATTGGGCATAAAGTTACAACTTTCATATTTTACACTTTCACTAATTCCTCTTCTAGGGTTATGAAATTATGGGTACAAAAAATGTTCTAACAATAAAACCAACACAATCAGCTTTTGTTTCTTTTGAGCTTCAACCTCCATACATGGTCTCTACCTTAAATTACTCCATAACTCTTCCTAATCATACATGTTTAACATGTTATGAGGAAGGAATTTCACGTGGAAGAAGATAAAATCACTTACCTCTTTTGCCAAAACTAGAAAAGCTTAGGGTTTCCTCCAAGCTATCTCACTCTTCTCCCTATCCTTTTTCTCCTTCTTCTTCTTCCTCCTTTCTTCCTTTTTTTCTTTCTATTTTTTGCACTCCCTCATGCTTTTGGCTCTCCAATCTTATCCTAAAAGATGAAAATTTTAATTTGTATACCTACCGTAATAAGACAAAGTCATGATGTCTCACTACCATTGGTTGGAAATCTAATATTTCTCTTTTAGTCCCTCTTTTTCACTCTTTCATCACCTCCAACCATCTCCTAATCCCCATATATTCCTTATACTTTTAAATAAGCTCTAAAATACCATTATTTATTAATATCATGCACACAATATAAGATAATTTGTCATGCAACTATACAAACTTTACATATATGTTCAACTACCCCAAATGCAATGGTGCAAGTGTCATCGTCATGCTTATCCATTTCACATATCTAAATGATCTTTTATCCAATACATATGTTCATGTGGGATTAGAAATCATTTATACAATGAATATGTTCATGTGAGAATGCTAATAAATGAGGATAGAAATGTTACATTTATGAAGCATTATGCCTGTAATTTAGACTTATTACCCTACAAGATCTTGAGTCATTGATGCAAAAATCTAGAAAGGATTTTCATGTCTACATAAGGAGGTGGAAAAAGATAGCCCCTGAGGCAACAATTAAACCAACTAAAAGGGAATAAGTTTGAATGACTATTAAAGGAGTTAAGGGCATGTTGGTGCAAAACTTTAAAGATCTTAGAGAAGCCAGCTTACAAGCAGAAGAGTTAGAAGATTAATCAAAGAATTGATATGGGGGAAGAAGTGCCCATCCTAGCCCTATGGTTAAGGAAACAAGACAATCGATGTGAATGTATTAATGGCCCTGAGGCAGTTCATAGATTTAGGAATGCCCCCATCTAAGGCATTTGAGAGACTGTATAAGAATAGGGTACTAAAACCTCTAACACTAATGCCACCTCTAAATCTACTGCCAAGGGGATACGATGCGAATGTGTATTATGCTTTTCATTAAGCAGTTATTCGCAACACTAATAACTACTACAAGTTGAGGTATGAGATTGAATATCTCATTGATAACAAGGGATTGTTTGACCCGATACTGGAAGATTGAGTATAAGAGGATATCCTCTCCTAAACTATAATAATATTCCACCTCCCAACCAAAGGACATTTGTTATAGATTCTGAAATTCCTAAGGAACTTGTTACGGCTACCATTGATGAAGTACCAAAGGAGCTTAAGATCATAGTTTACACCATTAATTTATGGAACAGCTCAAATGAAGAAATAAAAGAAGTGAGAAGGAAAAGGATGATCAAGTCGTAAGATGAAAGTGATAAAGAAAAGGAATGGGAACAGGTGAACCAAGTGACCTAAAGTGAAAAATACTACCCTAATAGAGAAGCTCCCAAAGAACCAAGAGATAAAAAAAAAAAAAAAAGAAGCAAATAAGCTAGCAGTTAAGGAAAATGAGGAGGATAAACCAATTTTGTGGCAGTTAAAGAAGATGCCCACTTATATTAGTGTTTGAAAGTTGCTTATCACTTCCCAATAACATAAGGAAGCCATGGTAAAAGGTATATCAAGTATTGTCATCTCTAGAAAAGCCACACCAAAAGATGTAGTTGCATTTATCACCCATAAAGGGAAAATCACATTCTCTAAAGACCTACCACTAAAATGAAGGTATCATAATATGGCTTTGTTAATAAAAACCAAGGTGAAGGAAAAATGCACTCCATTATGATGCTTGACAATAGATCTAGGATTAACATTTTGCCTTTAAAGTTGTTACACAAGTTTGTGGTGTCAAAGAAAGACCTAAAAGCATCAGACAATATCATTCGGGTCTATGACGATAGTAGAAGGCTAGTTATTGGTGTATTCAAAACCATGGTGAAAACTGGGATTGTCAAATCTATGGTAGAGTTTACAGTGTTGAACATCCCTATCACCTTCTTACTACTATTGAGAAGGGCATGGTATCACCTGTTAGGAGGAATACCATCCATGGTACATCATATGGTTAAGATTCCTTACAAGGGTGAAGTGGTAACTATCTATGCAGAAGTAAGGGTAATTATGTTGACTTTGAGTGTGGTTATGCTGCATCTCAGAGGTTTTCATTTTGTAGGATTCATAAACAAGTGGGTTGACTCGAAGGTGATTAGTATTATGAAGAATATAAACTTTCTGCCAAGTCAAGGATTCGAGAAGAATTCTATTGGTGTGCCAGATTTTTCAAAGGTTCAAACTCAAACTACCATTGAGGACTTGGCTATCATGGGAATTAAACAAAGAAAGAAGTAAGATATCTCCAAGGGCCTTTATTAGATTTCTTTGTAAAAGAAAGGGAAATAGTCAGAGAAATTACAAAAGTGATCACTGATGAAGATGAGAAGCCATTAGGTGATGACTATAGATGACCTAAGGAAAACATTCTTTTCATATAGGGGTTAGAGAAATAGATTATCTAAATTATAGGGATTCATAAAATAAGGAAGATAAGAAGAAGAATAATAAGAAGAAAAGAAAAAGAAGAAAGGTATGCAAATTACAGAGGATAAATGTACTAAAAAATTAAAACATGTTGTGGTTTTATATGACCCTCAGACTATCTAGCTATAGAATGATAAATGAAAGGTGTCTGAGGAAGAACATGAGTAGTATTTGCTAGACTATAGGCTACAGAAGAAGATTTCATAAGGCAAAAGTTTGGGATAACTAGTGAAGATGCACCCCATGTGGATCTAAAATAGGGATATACCGAGCCTTACAAGTTCAAAGAAGGCAAGTACACTAGGAGGAGCTTGACATATTTTGAAAATATGACTATAGGCTCTATTGAGGACATGGGTGATAATGAAAAGCATGGGGTCAGGCACCAAAAGTTGGAAGAAGTGGCCCTCTAAGAGAGTTTTATGAAAGTTGAGCTGGGATATAGTCTAATGGAACAAAACTTTGAAGGGGTGATAAAAGCTATGACTAGTGTATATTCTAAAAAAGAAATGAGAACTAAATTGGTTCATGAGTCAAACGCAGTAAAAAGAAGGCTATAGAAGAAAAGAAGACTGATGTCGAAAAGAAGACTCCTATTAATCTATCAAAAGAAGCTACTTTTCCTAATATCACTAATGTCCTTGTATATAGCCTCTTTGAAGATGATGATGTATTTATTTCTAAGTTTAAGGGAATGAATGATAAGTTTGCTTACTCGTGTAATTTGTTCCCTAATGGTAGTGTGCATAGAATGCATCATTTTATGAGCATATTTAATATTAATTCAATGCATACTATTGGTTATGTGCCCTAGGCCAATTCTTATAATATATGTTTTCTTAATAATGTCATAATTACAATTTTTTAAAATATCTCTTTTGTGGATAAATGATAAAATCCATTAACAGTTAATTCTACCTAATATCATCAAGTGTATGACATGATAGTAAAACCTTTAGGTGTAAAGAATTATATTCTAAATGGTCCCTACTCAGTTATTATTGTTGGGATAAAAATGAAAAAAGATAAGTTATTGTTTTGATTGATGACTACGTTGTACTAGTCATCAATAGGTGAGGTTGGATCATTCATATTCATATAATTTGGGTAGTCATAATGTCTTGCTAAAGGCCACTCATGACTAGTAAGCAAAAATAGGTTTTGGGCCACCAGCAACATTATGTGAACCTAAAGGGTCGCATATATAGAATAGGCCTAAAACGAAATTAGGTTTCACTTCTCTCTATATTTAAAATTAAAATAATAAAATATATTATTTAGATATCTATTATGTTTTAAAAGGTTAAAAATGAAATAGGATATTTTATTTATATTTGTAAGATATATAATAGACATAACTATCTTAACCGTTAAGATATATATAGTTTTAGGGTTTTCTAAAACATACAATACATACATGTTTTCAGAAAACATTTTTTAGAGAGAAAAACTGTAGTGCTAACGAACAACCCATTTTGGAAAGAGCCTATCTATGTGGATACCTATAGAAGGCGATCATCCTTTAGTGGCGCCTTGATCTGACTTTAAGCTCAAGGTAGGGTGTTACCGGTGTAAACCCCTTTTAAGCCTCCAACAGATTTGTAATCTTTCATCCAAATTAGTAAGATTTTTTGCATCCTTATTTCAATTTAGTCGAATCACATGGATCCTTAGTGGGTTTCATGCACAAAATTTTTGTTTTTTCTACTGCATTTGTTCTACAAAATCTAACATATACCACTATATTTAATCTTAGCACATAGAAAATTTTAAAAGTCTTTCTTATTACCAATAATGTCATACTAGAGGAGCAATTAAAGTTTGAACAATTACTTATAAAATATCAAAGGGTCTTTGCTTTGACATATGAGGTTAATTAATGAATAATTAAGCATAGAATTCTAACTTACCCACATATGAGGCCAGTAATGTATAAGCTTAGAAGAATGAGACTATAGTGGGCTCAGCTAGTTAAAGGAGAGGTGGTTTAGTAGGTGAATGCAAAGTTTCTGAAAATAGTTGATTACACCAAATGGTTAACTAACGTAGTGTCGATGTTGAAGAAGGATAGGAGAGTGAAGATGTGTGTCGACTATAGAGACCTAAATAAGGCCAACCAAAAGTTGATTTTCCTCTGCCTCTCATTGAAAAGTTAACATATAACACTATGACGTGTGTCATTAACTCCTTCATGGATATCTCATACTATAATTAAATCATCATGGTGATCACTGAGAAGGGGAAGACAACCCTTATTATAGAGTGGGGGATGTACTATTATAAAGTGATACCATTTGGTTTAATGAATGTAGGGGTAATGTACCAATAGATTATGATCATTCTCTTTCATAACTTGATCAATAAATAAGTAAAAGAGTACGTTGATGACATGATGGTGAAGTATGAAATGAGGGAAAGGCTTTTTAAAGCCTTAGAGCTGTTTTTAAATAAGGTTTATCAATATAACTTGAGGTTGAATCCTAAGAAGTGTGTGTTCAAGGCTACATTTGGTAAGTTATTATGGCATGTAATGAGTGAAAAAGGCATTGAGATGGACCTAGATAAGAAAAAAGCTATTCGGGTCATGCTCACTCCTAAGACGAAAAGGAAAGTTCAGGGTTTCCTAGGCCATTTCTAGTACATTAGCAAATTCATAGCAAGATTGATTCCCACTTGTGAGCTAATTTTCAAACTATTAAGGAAAGATCAACCAGTGAAGCAGGAGGAGAAGTGTTATAAGGCTTTTAAGAAAATAAAAGAATACTTAACCAACCCACCAATGCTGAAACCCCCAAACTTGGGAAGGCCATTAATCTCGTACTTAACAATAAAAGTTATGTATGGGTAATGTTGGCACAAAAAGACGAAATAAGAAATGAGCATGCCATATACCATGTCAATAATAAATTGCTCCCTTAGAAGAAAAGTATAATCACATAGAGAAAATATGTCTAGCATTGGTTTGGACCATGAAGAAGTTAAGGCATTATTTTTAATTATACTCATTGAGGTGGTTCGAAAGCTCAATCTAGTTCATTACTTGCACGAGGCCCAGTCCTTATCTTGAAAGTTGGCAAAATGGTTAATGTTGTTGATAGAATTTGACATAAAGTACATGAATAAGAAGGTGATTAAAGGGTGAGTAATCATAGAATATCTACCATAACAGCCTATTGAGGAAGGACAATATGAGCTTCCTTAATTCCCAGATGAAGGGTTAGGAGCAATTATGCCTCAGGGTTTGAGGATGTACTTTGATGGACTAGTGAATAAGAAAGGAGCAGGTGCAGGTGTAATTTCAATATCACTAAATGGAGAGCTTTTCTTTATGGTCAAAAAGCTCAACTTCAAGGTGACTAATAATATGGTCGAGTATGAAACATTTGCACTTAGACTCAAGTTTCTAGTACAAATGAGGATTAGGATAGTTAAAGTATTTAGGGATTCATTATTAGCCATCTCCTAGATAATTGATGTGTGGGATTTAAAGGAGAAGTGGCTAAGCCCATATTTGGAACACTTAAAGAAGTTGATGCAAAATTTTCAAAGAATCGTATTACATCATTTGTCATAAGAGAAAAACAAAATGGTTGATGCCTTAGAACCATTGGTTTCTATTTTGGATAGGCCAAAGAAGATGCCAATGAAACCTCTATTCACACTCTGATGCACTGCACCTGTCATGCTGACAAGGAGCCGATACAAGTGTTAGTAGAAAACTGTTTATGGTATTATGATGTGTAAAGGTACTCTAGAGTGGAGAGTACCCTAAAAGGGCTAAAAAGAAAGACAAGTACATGATTTAGAGATTGACTTTATAGTTTATAGTTTATAGCAGCATCAGATATGAGCGGATGTCGAATGGGGTTCACCTGAAGTATTTAAACGAAGAGGAAGCGAACAGAGTTGTGGAAGAGGTTCATATGGGGATTTACGGTCCCTATATGAATGGGAAAGTGTTGGTAAGGAAAATTTTAAGGATGCATTATTACTTGACCACTAATGGAGCAGGAATATATTAGAATGGCTCAAAGTTATCGCACATGTTAGGTTCACAACAGCCCTAATCACCTGCCTCCGATGGAATTATAGAATTTGGCCTTACCTTGGCCATTTGCAACATGGGGTATTGATGTAATTAAGGAAATTAGGCCATTTTCTATAAGGGGGCATAAGTACATTATAGTAGCAATAGATTACTTTTCAAAGTGGGTAGAAGACAAATCCTTCAACAAGTTGAGGGCAAAACAAATGGCCCAATTTATTGAAAAGAATCTCATTTAGCATTATGGGGTACCACATCATATTATAACAAATAATGGAGTATACTTTTGAAGTCAACAATCATAAAAAAAATACAAAGTGACTCATCATAGGTTATCTCCTTAAGGTCCACAGGCCAACAAAGTAGTAATAGTAGCTAACAAGAATGTTAATAACATCCTTGATAAAATGCCAGACTTACAAGGATTGGTCTGAGAAATTGCCCTTTTATTTGCGAGGATATCGAACTATAGCTAAAACATTAATGGGAATGTCACCCTACTCCCTCATGTATGGAATGGTGGCAATATTGTCAATTAAGGTGGAGATGAAGTCACTATAAGTGTTGGTTGAGTCAAAGATTCTTGAGTATCAGTAAGAAGCAGGCTTAAGCAATTGGTCCTATTAGATAAGAAGAGATTAAAGGCGTTATGCCACATCCAATGGTATAAGGCCAAGATGGATTACACTTTTAATAAAAGGGTTAAGGTAAGCACCATAAAGATCGGTGATTTGGTGCTGAAGGCAATCAAACAGCAAACTCAAGACCCACAAGGAAAGTTCAAACCGAATTGGGAATGTCCTTATATAGTCAAGCAGATTTATTAAAATAGGTCTATAAAGTTTTTAGATATGGATGGGAACAAGTTCTTCATGCTACTAAACCTAGACAAGCTAAAAAAGTACTTTGTGTGAAGATGTGAGAAAAGAAAAATAAGATCGTTAAGTTGAAAACTCAAAAGGGTGACTTACACGAAAATTAGGGCACATGAAAAAAAAAAAGAAAAAAAGGATAGTTCACTAATTCAAAAACCTCAAAAAAGAGCTTAGGAAAATTAAGATATGAAATATATATATAACAATTACAACAATAGGAATGAGAGTGCAGTTGCCACTAGGGATACTCATCCGAGGATGACGGGATTCAAGATAATGCCAGAGATAAAAATAATGAAGAGCAAAGGACTAAATGAGACAATGGCATGTAGCAAGGCAATTAGATGATCTAAGGTCCCATTATTAAAAGTAGTGAGCATGCATTTAATTGATATGTGATATGTGAAATGAAATTATCCATATTAGGCATGATATCAAAAGGAAACGCATTTGCAAAATGAAAGTGATCTTAGTCAAACATATCTTTAAACTAACCTTAATATAAGAAGTTTTATGATGAAAGATCAAAGTTTACCATAATTAATACTTTGATGAGATAAAAAGATAGTCTTGCAATAATAAGTACCATGAAGCCAAGCCATAAACTCAGCTTCATCTTAAAGGTTATAGGCTCTGATAGTGAAAAGTCACAGATGCAGCGGTTCACCCATATGGCACCCACCATATCTAAGAATCATTGAGACAAGGGTCCCTCCGTAAAGGAAGGGAGAAGAGAACCTCATTCTAAGGAGAGCTAAATTGGCGATGTACTCTAGTCAGATCATAGAAATTCCCAGACGATGGAGCCAAGATGATAAAACAATCTTCATAGCTTCTCATGGCAACTTTTGATAATCTCTACCATAGGCAAATCTAGCAAATGTCACAAGCACTAATATGGGACATCCATTTAGTCTACTCAGCTTTTGTAATAACAAGTCTTGATAAAAGATAATTTAGATGATGCAATCCGTAGTAGAACATCGCATTCATAGTGGGTACAACCAGTAAGCACAATCACTCCTGTAGCCATATTTAAAAAAATGAATAAAGGCTCATTAAGTTAAAAACTTAAAGGGTTAGCCTAAGCAAAAAAATAAGTAGCCAGTTGGATTGAAAACCTACAAGGGTAGTCCAGGCAAAAGTTAAGGTAAAATAAAAATAAAAATATATAAATAGAAGACTACAAACATAATCCATACTTGAAGTAGCAACAGACTCCTAGAGAAATAGTTGTTAACACTAAGGGACACCTTGTCCAAGCCTAAGATGGTTTCACCCAAAATCATCAGGATGAGAGTTTTATTGTGCTCTATTTCTTCTAAATGAGGCAAAATCTATAGATTTATCTCTTTGTCATCTCTCCGTAGCAAAAACTCCCCCATCGAAACTACCACTATAATATGGGTTTGTGTCATATGGGCACGACCCTAATAGGGTAAAGGGAGAGAAATGGAGATATGAGAACCTTCTCCTTACCTAGAGTATACTTAGATACCTCATCTTATAGCAAATTGAATAACTTTATCATCTTTCGAATGTATGGGTAACAAAAATGTGGCAAAGCAATATGATCAGCAACCATGCACGACAGTTGAGAATGGTATTGAATTCTTTTAATAGGGATAGATATCAGTATTCCTAAAATGGAAAGAATACATGTTGGGATCTCATAAATCACAAGTCGCTCGAAGAAAGCCCAAGTCAAGTCAGATAGATAAAAGGTAATGAAGAGCCTCCATGTCCACCTAAGGTAGATCATACCAACTTTGTGATGGAAGAGACCTAAAAAATGCCTTAGCGATGGTTGGGAAGATGAAAATGGCAGATTTGAGGGTTAAAATCATTTATGAGTATTTTTATAAGAAAGAGAAGGTGCTTAATGCTTAACAACTATAAACAGTACTAGAAGATTGTACAGACTGTTTAAGCTATCTTTACAAACAATTATTAGTCTATATATATAACTTAGTGATTTGTACATAACACTTTTGTTACAAAAATTTAAGTAGGCCCTCTTTTGCATCATGGGCTTACTGGTTGCTTCGCACCTATTTCAAAGATCATGTGAATGTGTAAATAAACAAGAATACTATGACCAAGCATTTATAGTGTAAGTTTAAGAGCTAGAATGTAAACTGTGCATCTATATTAAAAAATTTCAAAGTGTAAGCAAAAGTAAAGGCAAAGTCACTTTAAATGCATCCAAAGGATTCTAAGTATTCCAACAAACATCTAAGAAATTGAGGAATCCAAAATGGACCATATATCTATCCTACAATGTCAAAAATGTCAACAAATCCAATATATGTACAAAAAAGAAAAAAGAAATTCTCGAAGCCTAAAAAGAATGCCAAGTGGCTTACTCTTCCCCGCTCTCAGACATGGTCTCATTCTCGTCTCCATCCTCTTCTGAGCCAACATACTCATTATAGTTTACAGGCAATGGTGATACCGTCCTTTCAATCTCAGCCTCAACAGCCACTAATCGCTGCTCATTGTCCCCCTACTCCATGGTCAAACATTACACCATCTCTTATAAGAAACATAAGGATTAGGATGGATAGGACACTAAAGATATGAGCATAACTATAGGCATGGAAACATAATTTGCATTTATTGTTATTGTCACTAATATAGATTGCTTAAGTTTTTATGCCACCATCCTCTTCAGTGCAACAATTAAGGCCTCGACTTGAACCTAAGGGATCTATAAAAAAATGAAATTATTTTAGCAAGAAATAGCCAAACAATAATAAATTACAAAAAAGTATGAGAGAAAGATACTTGCATGCATAGTATCAATAGGCTTGAAAGTGTAGATTGACTAGGTGATCTCCAAAACCATCATGGACCTAGTCAGAGATGCCATGCAGGACTTGACTATACTGTCAAGTAAGGGGTCGAGCTTATCCACCACAATGGGGTCCACTCCCTCAGAACCAAAAGTATGACCCTTCTTATGACCCCATACAATAAGAGCATGCTTTAAAGGCCTCCACTCAAAATGCACTATAGTCTTTTGGGCTCTCTAACAAAAGATAGTCCCCTCAGACTTCTCATGTTAGAGGAACATCCTGATCACCACCTCATCCATAGGGAGTGTGTCGATCCGTGTCCTGACCATCCAATCCCTATAAGGGACACTGCACACCTCCAGTTACTCCCTTAACATGAACTGAAAGGCTACTTGAATGTCCTCTTCCTTTCTCATGTTTGTTGCCTAAAACATGTCCAACAACGGACTCTTAAGGTATGGGACAAGCATCCAAGCCCTCGTGCCATAAGAGGACTCATTCTCTGAGGTACCACACTTGTAGAGAAGGACATGCTAACAAAAATCATATGTAGGAAACATCCTCGGCTAGGCATCAATAAGCCCTGTCTAGCTTAGATGCAACTATAAGAATAACAAATAAATGAAACACCACTATAAGTATGATACCAAGATCAATATCTAATAACGTGAACAAATAACTACTTTATTTTATAATATAGTAATACCTGATCTAATGTAATGGTGTTCAGAAGACTGTACTTGACCTTAGGTGATGACTTATAGTGGTAAGAGGAGCTCCACCTCATGAACCTAAGATAGCAGCCCTCTATGTCATATAGGGGATTGCTCCTCTATAGTAAGCCCAATTCCATAGCCCAACCTTGTCAAAAGAGCACAAGATCAATTTGAAGAAAATTGAAAAGCAAATAAATGGACAAAATAAAAGGAATTAAGAAGGTTACTTACGATCAGCATGTGCCAAGTGCTCCTATGTAAGACTAGCCTCTGTTGTACCAATCTAAAAAGATATACAAATACACTAGTGCTACAGACCTTCAATTAAAATAATGCATAGATCCTAAGTCCTCCATTATTAAGAGCAGAAAGATCTCTATCGTCAAGAGCAGGAAAATCTCCACCACAGTTGATGGGTTCTTGAAAAATGTCCTTGATAAATTATAGAGAAGAAAGTAATGGGCCAGCTAGTTCGCTGCCTTAGGCAGGCTATCATTTGTAATAGCTAGAACATATGCCTTAATGTTATACAGCTCAAATGTGAGGCTCCTTTCATCCAGGGAATATAGTCAAGGAGCTGGATGATGTAATTGCGCTGAGCACCACGTATTACACACCTGAGTTATTGGGAAGAGGGATATTGGAAAAGCTTATCCTAGTCAAGTACGTGAAATCAATAGGCATGATCGCGACCTCCCCTACCAATGGTAAGTGGAATGTATGACTGTGTCCATCTACCTTTCAACCAATACTTGCATCATGATTGAATCCCTTCATAAGGCCCTCTCTAGCAGAGACCTCAAAAATAGATCAACCTTTTCTCCTTCAAGCAAGCAATCACACAGGGATGCAACTGCTTAAACCAAGTCCCAGCTAGGTTGACCACTTTGCCTTCTTTATTGAAGAAGACATCGCCTTATGAAGAAAAAAGAAGAACAAATAGAAAAATAGACATTTAATCCATCCATGATAGAAAAAGAAGCAATGCGAGCAAAAGAGAAATCAAAGAAATGGAAAAATCATCCACAAATGTGTGAATTGAGATTGATCAAGTCTCCAATCTCAAGTATGCAAAATGTATGACTTTTTGAATAATAGAAGTAATACCTTACACTTTGCAAATGTTCAAATACTATTAGGAAAATCTAAAGGGCAAGGAATAATTGACCGCAGCCATGGCAAGCAGTATTTGCAAATTTTTTGCAAAATTTACAAAAGATTACTTTCCTAAAATTTGTGCAAAAGTCCTAGGTCTGGTTCAATAATAACACACATAGGTTCCCCAAAGCCAATAAAACGTAGCTCAAAATCAACGAGAAAGTTTGTGAAAAGTATATCTAAATGATAAATCAATCCCAATGCACATGAATCATGGTAGCAAGTGAACTAGAGAAAGCAAAATAAAAATTTCAAAGAATTAAAAAGTACGTGTCTTATAACTAGTTCTAAATAATTTTTTAAGGCTAGCCTAATGTTTGCATGCAAAAACCATTCAATGGAAATGACTAAAAATTACAGTACTAAAAGCAAAAAAAAAAAATCAATAACATTCAAAAGTAAAAAAGAGATAAAAAGGAATGACCTACCACACATGAAGTCGTACCTGCCAAGTGATAGTACAAGTTAGACACAGTGGGAGGCTCATGACACTCCTCAAAGCCCTTCGGCATAATCTTGGTTGTCACACGCAATAAGGAAGAGACTTCCTCAAAGCCCCAAATAGCCTTCATTTGCCTAAGAACATCATGCACAATTACATCACGCATAGGAAAGTCGACAACAACATCAAACATCAGAGCATAAAAATCAGCTATCGCAAAAAAATTTAAAGAGTCTTAGAAACTTAAAAAAGGCTCTAAGTCTAGAGAATTTTAGAGAGAGAAAAAGATGAGAGAAGATAGAAAGTGCATAAATGAACTCTAGGACAGGCTATAACCCTTATATAGAGAGGGGGTTATATATTCTGACATCTCTTGTCTATAGAAATAACTAATGCCCCTCTATACAAAACATTTCTCTATTGCATCACTTTTATGGATTAAACACCATCAAGTTGGTTATACAAATGAGCCCTATGTTCGTACAACCCACTAAAAGCCATAGAAAAGAAAATAAAGGAAAACAAGACTCTTGAAGCAAGATTACCAAGTTGCCCCTAACTCCGCCAAAGTTTAGATAAGTCAATCCAACCTTCCAATTCACTTGCCAAATTACTAAAATACCTTTCAATAATAAATTTAACTCTCTTAAAAGTACCTAAGGAACTCTCAAAGCAAAATTCACACTCCAAGAACTATTTCAATTAAAAACACATGCTTTATAAGAATACTTTCGAGTTTCGAGACCAAATCCATTGTTCTCAATAGAATGCATTTCCAAAATAGCCAAAAAGGCTGTTAGAATAGAAATTTATCCCTGAAAGGCTACACTGATAAAAGATGACACCTTAGTACATTAATAGGATCAATGTAACATAGAATCATCCCCAAGGGGTGTCCTTAAGCCAAAACCACCAACAAGAAGAGCTAGAACACCTTTAACATATTCAAGAATATTAGTAATTATAAGAAGGTTGTTGCAAACGCATAGAATGTACTAGTACCTATTAGAGAGTTGCTTGAATAAACCTAGTATCTACTAAAGAGCTATTAGGACATTTAACACCTACTTAAGAGTTCCTTAAAATGCATTGAATAAATAAAATGCATTGGTACTTGCCACATAACTACCGAGACAAACCTAATACCTATTATGGAGCTGCTAGGACAACCAACACATATTTGAGAGTTGTTGGAAACATATTGTACATATAAAATGCACTAGAACCTACTAGAGAGTTGCTAAGACACCTAGTACCTATTTGAAAGCTCCTAATAGTACATAGAATACGTCGATATCAACTAGAAAGCTATTGGAACAAGTTTTAATACTTGCTCAAGGAGCTGCTAAAGAATTATATCCTTTGGTATCCTTTCTATTGTTTACATTTTTGCAATGCTTTTGTTGAGTCTTGTTCATATGGTTTTTTCTCAAAATCTAAATGATTTAAGGGTGCCTAACCTCTTTCCCAATCCATACCCAATTTTTGAACCTGATCTCTAATGGAGTAAAAACAAATTAAGCCTTTTAATTGACTTAGTTAGGTTTATATTTTACCATCCCTAGATTTTTTTCTCGACCAAAGTTGGGTGGTGACTTCATAATCCATTAAGAATGACACCAATATATTGTCTTAACTTGGTCCCCTATTGACCATAAAGATTGAAAATGGGTTTTAAACTTAATGTGAGGCCTAAATGATCCCTGATTGACCCAAACATATACCATGTGCTAAGGTTGTTACCAATGCATGACCTATGTCCTTTTGATCCCCTGTTGATCGATAAAAGGTAGGAGTCACAAGCATGATTCCACTCATTTGAATTCAACCCCTAAAATCGTGATGGTCATAGCTACAACTCCATTAAGAAAACTTAAATTGACTTTATGTTCAATATCTAAATCTAACTTTGTAATTAGTTAACTCATTGCATTCATGTAGCCTCTATACTTCACCACATCCACTAGGTTTGTCCTTAGAAAAAAATCGATGGATTCTCTAAACTTGATATTTAAGCCACATTCGAGCATATGAGATGGTGAGGAGAATTCATTACTTGTGAGCCAAGTAATTTCAAGTATATCTAATGGGGGGTTATGATAATTATCCCTCTAGTTTATGGGAGCCATCAACTACAACAATCATCTTAGTCACTTAATCAAATATAGGAGCCAATAACACCTTGGAATGGGATACCCCTTTATTTACATTTCTTCAAAGAAGGGTTGGAGTCCTTAAAGAACGCAATTGGGAATTCCCTTATATAAATACCAATGTTATCCAATCCCTTTGATGTAATTATCCCCTTATATAAATAGTTATATAATCCCCTACCCTATTGTGTGGAGAATTTATATTTTTTTTTATATATGTAAGTGCTCATGTACATCCTTTACCTTCCGGGTAGAAGGGATTCCTCATTCCTTGTGCATTCTTTAAGAAATGTAAAAAACTTCCTTTTATGCATTCCTATCATTATGTTTTTAATTCCATATGTATATGTTCTTTTAGGACTTTAACCCTCCCTAATCTGAGGTGATCATTGTTTATTCTCTATCCTATATTGATAGAAAAATAGGACCCTACATAGGAAAAAGCCTCTAGACCTCGTGTATGGGTCAAATAAGGTGGAAGTATATTTTGCTAATAACATGTGCATTTCATGCATACATGCATTATTTATTTGTTCATGTATCATATTGATAACCATTGTCTTGCATCCATCATAGCTTTATCCAAACCCTTATGAAAGAGAAGGGGTAACCAACTTACTAGGAAAAGCAAGATGCCTAGCTTAATCCAAGGACTGAAATTGATCATGAAACATACAATATCATTAAAAGTGTTGGAAAAGACGATAGCCAAGTTCAATCGCAAAATGTATGAGAAGGTCATTAAAGAGGTGAACAAGTGGCTCATTAAGATTTTGAAGAAAGGGAGTCATCTACTGATAGGTCAGATAAAAGAGAAGGCATCCATGGAAACACCTCAGTCGATAGTGATTGATGATGATTTATTTAGGATAAAGGAATACCATGATAGTAAGATGTTTAAAAAAGTGAAAAGTAGTGTTATTGCTCTTAATAAGCCTATAGAAAGTGAAAAGGAAAGTACTTGATTTGGCAACTTACTAAACAGTTAGAAAGGATATAAAAGGCTTTAGGTACAAGGGCCTTCAAGAAAGGGATTGACATCGAAGAGTTATTTACTTGAAAGCCAGAGAAGCTAATTGTTAACTTTTAAATGCTTGAGCTTTTAAAGTTTATAGGTACCTATAATGTAACGAATCATGTTTATTCATATGTACTAGTTACGAATATTGTGAACACATCGATTTTAAGGTTGAACTCAAATAAGTGAAATCATACTTGTGACTCTTACTTTTATTGATCCACAAAGGATTGAGAGGATGAGGGTCATACATTAGTACAACCCCAAGGCATTAGGATCAAGGGGGATCCTTTTGGCCTCACACAAAATTGAAAGCCATTTATAATATTTATGGTCAACAGGGAACCAAGGCAGGACAATACATTGGTACTATCCGTAATGGATTATGGAGTCTCCATTCGAGTTTGGTGGGAACAAGAATTTAGGCAAGGTGAAATTTAAAGCTAAGTTAATTAGAAGGCCTAGTTCATCATTACTCTATCAAAGATTAGTTTTGAAAATGGGAACAACTTAGGAAAGAGGTTAGGTACCCCCTAAATCGCTTCGATGTTGGGTTTGGCCATTGGGCATCTTTGATTCACTTTTTACCATTTTAACCTTATTCTTAATTAGTCTGGACAACACCTCTAAGCACATTTCTAGTACAACCAACCAGCCATATCAAAACATCATCATAATTAATCTTAAAGGGTGTCATGATCATGCATCATGTTTAAAGGATGGTCATGCATGTCAATCAACTATAAAAGTGCATAATTATGAGTGCCATGTGCTCATAGTGATCACCTATATAAAGGAAAACACATGTTAGTAACCATCATAAGGATAACATTATCAAAGTAAGTAAAATAAGATTCATACAAGTAAGAAACTCACCACATCTTAAAGTCAAGGGACCTAAGCATGTTTTGAAGTTCTCAATCAATCATCCCAATATAAGTCATATGATAGCCATGATAATAAGTAAAGCATAAATACAAAAACCATGAGGTATAAAGAATCATAAGCATGCAATGCAAATGCAAATTAGAGGACCTTAAAGGCCTAAGGCAAAATCTTTAACTGAAATTGTAGGGTTGTTGAACTCTACTCCATATGTGCTCCTAAAGAGCTAAGCATCCATGAACACCACTAACATTGATGAAGGTTAGGATCTCCATCAAAAGCAAACCATCTCATGGCCAATATGTGAATAGCATGCAACCATGTAACAATCTAATTGGAGGGTCCCTAAGTGTGAAAGTTTATCCTCTAACTTTAATCATGTAACCATCCAAAATAAAGTGAATGAAATAGGTTAACTAGAAAGCTAACCAATCCTTTCCATGTTGAAAGTGCTTAGAACATAACCATAATAAAGATGATGATGCCAAAATAAGACTCTGAAGGTCATAAAAATAAGGAATTTCTCATTTGGTCATAGTCAAAATGGCACAAAAAAAAATAATAAATCACATGGTTACATGTAAAACAAGGAAAAGAAAGAAAATCTAGGACTTGAAAATCACAATGCGTAATTCAAGCTTATCCTTGCCCTATTATTTGGATGAACAGGGATCTTAGGTTATAAAACCCTACCCCTATTCTACTAATGGAGCTCCCAAAAACACCAAAATGAGGAGCAAAGTAAAAAGAACCCGAATGAATAAAAAAAAAGAATATTTATAACTTATTTTCAATCAAAGAGGGTTGCACAGATAATTCAGTGGTCTATACAACCTATTGGGTGGTTTGTATATACCATAAAAGTTTTGTACTTAGATTGAGTTTTTAAAAATAGAAAAGAAAGAAGAAAGGGGAGAAGAAGAAAAGGAGGATGGGGTACTATGATGCTTTTGGATATTCCTTTTTAACCTTAGCAACACTTAGTTATGAATTTACCCTCTAAAATGCATTAGGAATGCATAAGAATGAATTGCAAAAGCCTTGTTCTACCTTAGATCTTTGGTTTTATGTGATGGGTGTTTATTTTCTACAGGTTTAGGGTTTTTGAGTCATAATTTTGGCAGGGTATCATTAGGGTTAGCAAGCCTCTCCTCTCTCTTTAATGGTCAGGCTATTTATAGAGGGAAAAAGGTGCATCAAAACTAGAATGTCTTTGGTTACACCACATTCATGACCCACAATAAATAAGGGCCAAGAAATTTTTAGAGTTAGGATTTCTAAATGGTCTGTGTAGCCGAGTGATTGGTTATATAACCTACATGGTTGGTTATACATTCATTTAGTTTATAGGGGGTGGGTTCTATAATCTTCTACTAGCTAGGGCTTAGTGCTTAGTGATATAGCCAAGCAGATGGTTGTACAACTAAATAGGTTGGTTGTATAGCCATTTAAACTAAGGCTAGTAGAATCAGGCTTTTGGATTGGGTGGGCTTGGGCTTGGTTTTAAGCTTGATTCAAAGCCTTTTATTCTTTATTCTTTTATAATTCTCCCTACATTTTGGGGAAGAATTCCACTAATTTTTATCATTGGGGTTGCATCTTATGGCCTAAAACCTTATACTAACAATTTACCTCCTACTTTATTGGGCTTAGAAAATGTTATTTAGGAAATGACCATATGAAAAGACATAACAAAGTATTATAGAAATATAAATATTAGAAAGAATGCCAAAGATTAAATTTCTTTAGCAACTCTTCAAGCAGGTACTAAAGCTTATTCTTATAGTTTTCTAGTAAATATTGGCATATTTTATATGCTTCCAATAACTTTCAAAAAAGTATTGGTTGTCTAAGCAACACTTTAGTAGGTAGTAGGTTTGTTATGGTAGCTTTATAGCCGATATAATGTGTTATGTATGTTCAGTGCATTTCCAATAGCTCTC
>CATIWR010013853.1:0-66622 GCA_949677035.1 Omphalea diandra | reverse complement strand
CCCCCCCCGCCCCCCCCCCCCCCCCCCCCCCCCCCCCCCCCCCTTCCCCTCTTCCCTTCTTTCTTGGTGCCTAAGGCCAACACTATATTTCCTAGTCATTCACTCAAAGGTCATGCAAAATTTTAGTAGTTGTCATCATTTATAAGTCTTTTTATGGCTCCTAACGCGACATTTGACTGTTGTGGCCTATTTTTAAAACATTCTCACCTGTCAGCCCCTTTATATAAGTAGTATCTCTTATTGGCTGATCACCTTCATCAAGATGTGAATTGTCTAATGTCCTTCCTCTTTATCAGCCCTAAGGGGACTACCTATGCCTATTTATTGATCATATATTACTTAAGTCTGATTTGCCTTTACAATTGACCATATCAAACAATTGGCCATATCAAGCAGTTCACTAAATTCCATAACCAGTTGACTTCCCTTCATTCTCGGGTGTTTGTAGTTGAGTTAGAAGGTGCATCAGGTTGCACTTCAAAGTTTTAAAATGTGCAATATGTTAAGGTTAAAGGTCTTTCTATTTGTGTGGTTCATTATTCATTTTTCAAAGTTTCATTTCCTGGTTAAGTGTTTATCCATATGGGGTCTTTTATCTCCTTAGCTATATGTCCCCTTCAAAAGGCTTCACATCTGACCTATCTATCCTCATGTTTGCTTTGTCATCTTTTCTTGTCTCTGTATTTGCAATTATTTATAGTCCTCTTTTCATTCCTTTTTCTCTCATAGGGCTTAAACCAATTTTCTCAATTTTATTCATGTGTAGCTTTGTGGCATAAAATCTTGATTACCTTTTTTCCTGTCTTATCTTTATTATGTGACAAGCTTGCAATAATGAAGGAATAGATGTAACAGGCAAGAAATAGTAAAAGCCAAACATTGAAGATACTAAAAAGGATAAAACGATCCATTATGACTTTGCCAATTCACCAACCTTAATGCTCATTAATTGCCCCCAAGAATGTAGAAGTCATAACAATAATGCAAGTAATGAATCTTTTATGATCCCTATAGTCTGATCTTTTGCCCTATTATCTTAAAGGTGGCCATCTTTATCCATTTTTTCCATTATCCTTTTGCCATATTTATTCTTCCTTACCCCATTCTAAGCTCTAACATATGCATTCTTCTTCTTAGCTTGATTCTTATTATTGGGAGGAGGGAGCATGCACAAAATGAGGCAATGGTATACTAAACTCCCATGAACGATGTAGGGGCATATAACAATTAGATTCATTAACACCTTTTCTATCATTCAGTGCAAGTTCAATGCAACAATTATGACAATATGTTGGGAGTGGTAGATGGACTCTACTCACGTAATTCTATTTTTCTACTAGTAAGGCTACCACCAGTTTGATAACCCTTATTGTTTTTAATAACCACCACCTTTACTTGTTTAAAGGGCCCTATCCCATTTGACTGACCTCTATAAACTCTCATTTTATCCCTTAACGGTGGAGTACATTATTTAGTTGCCTAAGTTCATACTTCTACTAAAGTCTGTGCACACATTTTGTTATGATACCTTATATAGGATGGCAACCAATAATTAAAGAAGTTGAGATTGATTAGTTAGCCTGATGCTTTCCATCCATCTACTTGGCACTATACTTGTTCTTTAATGCTTTGAACACTTGTACTTGTGTTTCTTTTGCCACCTTAAGGGAACTTAGTTGTCATATATTGGTTCAACTGGGATAGTGTCACTTCTCTTACACTATTAGATGGATTTGACTATGCATGGAGTGGTAGCTATTAGTAGCTACTTGGGGATCATAATAGTATGGCTTAGCCATTACTGTCATCATCCTACATGTATTGCCTTCCTTTTTACTTTTTTCCCTCTCTCTTCTCAGTATGGACATGTGAACATGACTTCTTGTTTGGCCTTATCATTGTAGCCCCTGATGATATTCACACTTTTGTGCTTTATGAGGTAGACATTTGAAGGAGCTAAAACTCACAATTTGCATCTTTACTGGACAAGATTGGAGACCCTAGCTCTTGATATGGTAAAGGGCTTGAAAAGAAATACAACACGTATTAGTTCAATAAAAATGATTCATATGCATGTATATGGGTTTCCTTACTCATTTACTTTCTTTGCAAGTGGGGATTATGCCATAAGGTGATTCTGATGCATGGTTTGACTACATGTTTGCTTTTGATGAGCATTAGGACACAATAGCACTTTTAGTGGGTCCAAATAGTGTGAGAGCATCCATGAGTGCAAAAGAGAGGTAGCTAGCCACGGACTGCTAAAGGATCCATCAATGTTAATTGATTAAGCTAGAGATCTGAAGGGTGTCAAGCTTACTTCTAGTTTGGGCCATAATCTTACTACTAATTCTCTAAAAGACACTATTAGGGCATATGAGTAAGGTTCATGGAACAATAGCTTTTGATAAAGCCATAAGAGGGGGGCCTTCCAGCATTCAGGCCATAAAGGGCATAACTTCACAGTCCTATTTTCCATCTATAATTGCACTTCTATTAGGCATCATCCTTTGGGACATCTCAAACTTTCCCTTCATTTATTTCCTTAATCATTGTCTATCTAAGCAAACCGCATAGCTCAACCTAACATTAGCACCCTCGATTGATTGTCCTTTAATATAAGATTGTCACATACACAAACTCTTCCTTGATTAGTAGGTGTTACCCCTTGTACGAACTTTGATATTCTATATGCCAGTTCGCCATAGCATAACTGAGTAGTTGGAATGCAACCTTGATGTTGTGAAGAATCCCTTTCTTAGGATTCCTCATAAGACCTAAGTTGTCTATGTGAGCACTCACTTTCATGCTTTTAGCCTCATAATTGCTTGTTAAAGTCTCTTACATTATGGTAATGAAGGGCTCATTATCAAATTTGTACAACCTATCTTTACAGGCAGCTATAGAGTCTTATGAATTTAAGATCTTATACATATCCTAGATGCTAGTAATGGCTCATGCTTAACATTCCTTAAGGGCATATCCTTTTGACTCCTTATGGCTGGATGATGATAATGGCTCTTACTACAACTGCTAATCTTATTTTTCATCTTTAGTGACTTTAGTAAAGACTTATCGACTTTTCATAGTAGCTTCCTAAAAAAGGAATAAAATGGATTGTGTTAGTTTTCTTATAATACTTTATTATATACTTACCTCGATAGGTGAGAATTCAGCTTCATCAATTTGGACAATTTTGGACTAAATTACACCATAAGCCTTATTTGTGTCCTCTCTTCATGCTTTTGGGAGCTAATGATCCCCTACATTTCCTTGCCCGCTAGACTATCTAAAAGGAATAATCACTAAAACAAAATATAGTATATACCCTTACATAGCATACAATGCTTGATGTATGAATGGTGGTGCAATGCAAAATGCTTAGAATACATAAACAAAATAAAAATTCTCAGGGTCACTATCGAACTCAGCCAAGCAAGGATGTCAAAAACCCTAAAACTTTGAAAGTTAAATGAAACACATGAGAAAGCCTCGGTATCATTGGTAACTTCTCAAAGCTAGCACCCTTGCCTTCAAATTCAAAGTCATACAAACTTGAGCTCTCTTTAGTGTCTAGCACCTGCTAGACCCGGAGAAATACTCTAATACATGCACAGGCATAAATCTTTGGTTTTTAAATATGTGCAAAAGCTCAATAATAACTATCTACTTCCCTTTTTATTTTTCTTCTATATATATTTTCTTACTTTTTATTTTTATGCCCTAACTTTTGCCTAAGTCACCCTTTCGAGTTTTCAACTTAACCGATTATTCTAATTTTTGCCTAGGCTGTCCTTACAAGTTTTCAACTTAGCGAGCTTTCATTTTTCTTCTTCTATTTCTTCTTCTTCTTCTTCTTCTTTGCTTCTTTTTTTTTTTTTTTTGCTCTAATTTTTGTCTAAGTCGTCTTTCATGTTTTCAACTCAGTGAGCTCTTTCACTTTTTTTCTTTTTTTTTTTTTGTTTTTATTCTTCTTTTTTTAAAGGGGTACCTTGATCATTCTCATGTATGCTAACATCATAATTCTATGCCTTGATTCATTCAAAGCAAATATAGCCATGACACATCTTGTAACAAAATATGATGTTTGTTATTGACTAGCCCTTTTAAGTTTTCCAACCAAATATTTTTCAACTTTCTTTTTAATTTGTCCTTAACTTTTGCCTAGATGGCCTTTTTCAGGTTTTTCATCTAGTGTGATTTTTTCTATTTTTATGTTTTTTGTTGGTCTTTCTTCAAACCATAAGGTGTTTAACAAGCTATTACCTCTCCATCTTTCTTTTAAGAGGCTTTTCTCTCATTCAAATTTCTTTGATTGCCCCCTGGTAATCTTCACTTGAGTTTTCTCATGGAATCATTCTGTAAGGCACGTTTTTTCCTTATCCTGTAGTGTGGTCTCTTCATAAAATCAAGGGACGAGTCATTAGGCTAGGGTAACTCCATTTTATTTCTCACGTATTATTGTTGAACCTTCCTCTAGCTTCCTTACTTGCATGGGTCATCTTTTGAGATCTGCCCTTTCTCATATATTTCTCTTCTCATTCTTCCTCTTCACTTCTTCTCCTCTAGTAATAAGGAAGACTTAGGGCTTATCATGACTTTTCACACCATGCTTCCATTCACTTTTCGATCTCACCTTTCTACTTACACTCTTTTCTTCTTACATCTTTGTTCCGCATATTCCTTTCTTCATTATAGCTTTTCATTTTTGTTGCTTTCTTCCTCAAATCTTCTATTGCCTCTTTCTCATCTTTTTTTTCTATTCTTTTTTTCTTCTTTTTTATCCTTTCATTTTTTCCTTTATCTTGAGTTCTTCCTTATTTCCTTAGAGGTAACATAAAATGTTAGGGAGATGGTTCTTCTAGATCATAGGCTATGAGATAACTTTTCTTACATCATTTTTCATTTTTTTAATAAATACCTACCCTTGTGATGTTCATATTTTCTTTTCCTTTCTTTTTTTTTTTTAACTTTTTATTCTCTCTCTCATACCAAACACTTCATTATGCTACCAAATATATCAATAACCACATTTGGATTAAACAAGCAAAAACATAAAATTAAAGCATCAATATTCATTAAAATAACTAATCCATGCAAATGTTTATAGCTAAGATAAGACAAGTTGAGCTACAATTAAAATGAAACTCTAAATTATGGCTTCTACTAAGTTACCATGGTTCCTTTTCTAGGTCTAGTAGCTTTCCACTTTGAAAAAGTTCTTGGATAGTGTCAGGACTAACTGACATAATGTCTTATGACATTGTGAGGGCTATATCCCGAAGGTAAAGAATGCTCGATCGACTTGTGTTCCTCATGTGACATAAACCCTTGCTAATTTGACTTTTCCAAAGGTTGGCTAAGTTGACAAAAATTTATAGGCTTCATTCCTTCCCCTATGTCGATTGGGCCTTTACACTGAAGTCTTCTTTTAATACCTCTTGAATTCTCGTAGCCATATATTCATTATTTAAGAGTTTTAATGCATGATGCATAGGTAATAGTAATACTTCCTCTTTAAAATCCTCAAGAGGCTCATCTGAAAGTTAGCTTGAAGGAATGAACTCTAGCTCGAGTGACTATCAAGTGCTATGAGGTTGGGTATCACCCCTAAATCAATAAGGCCCTGGATTTTATGACGAAGCCTTTTGCACTCATCTGTGTGATGATCGCTCCTTGATGGAAAGCATATAAGACATTGGCATCGTAGTTCTTAGGTAAGAGAGTTAGTGAAGGCCTATGGTTTAGAAGATGTAGAATCCTTTCCTTTTGGAGTCTTTCTAAGGCTTTGGATAGTGATACCACATGCATAGAAAATCTCTAAAAGCTTTTATTAGTTGCTTCTTTTTTCTCACATCGAGTATGTAATTGCTTATGATGTAGAAGTTGCTTAAGGTGTGCTCCTTCTCCTTTATGGGTGCTAGCTGAACTCGTAGTAATACGATTTCTCTTATTCTTCTTCTAACTAGATTTGGCATAAGAGGTTGCCCTTTGACAGGCTGAGAGTGATCCTTCCACTTTTAAGATTGAAGAGGTATTAGCCAATAACTGGCTAGAAGCAACTGAGAATTGACCATAAGAGGAGTTGAGACTCATTTTGGGCTCAGTGTTAAGGTGATCAGTTAGGAACACAAAGTTTGATAGCTTCCCAGCCCTTAGGTAATGGGTTTGGCAAAGGCTTAGGATCAAGTGGTTTGAGCATCCCTTTCTTCTTTAGCTCCTCAAATATTTTAGACGATGATTGATTCATGTTAGTAAAAGGTCTTATACTTCCCAACTTCCATTACGACTCATCTCCTTTAGCTTTATAGACATATGACTCCATTCCCCCATTGCCTTTCTAGTGCCAAACCATCCATCAAGTTCTATTTGACTATCCTTTTTAGATTCTTATCCATGTACTGATACAACACCTATTCTACTTCGATCTTTATCATGTCTTTAATCCTTTCCTCAAGTTCTTAGAGTTTCAACTCTCCCATCTTAACTAAGTTCTTTAATGTTTATGAGTTGCCTTGCTTTTATTTATAAGTTATAAGAATTCAAAGAAATAAATCAAATGAAGATGTTATAATACCAAATAAATGATTGTACACATGAATGCTAGTGATACATAGGGAAATAGTAAACATATCACCTTTCAACCACATTTCTCCCACACACATAGGTATAAAGGCTCTTCCTAGGATAAGTGGTCAATTCAAATACCAACATGGGGTATTGAATTCAGAGGTCCCTCAGACCAACCAAAGCTGATGGTGAGTCTAAAAGTGATGGAGCATGGTCATACTTCAAGTGCACATCTTATAAGGGAAATATTTTGTAAAGAAAGTGGGTATGTTTTATGGCTTGATAGTAAAAGCATGAAAATTATACACTTATATGAGTTATAAAACCCACAATGTATCACTAACTTTTGTGTACTATATGCTAACTAATTCCCCTTAATCAATTGGCCACAATTTTCAAGTAAAAAAATCCTTGATTTTGGGCTTTAACGGGGCACTTTTTTAAAGTAGCATAAAAATGTGCACTTAAGATATGACCATAATTCCATAACTCCTAATTTTAAACCACTACTTAGTTAAAATGTAAACATTTGAGGACCTATTCCATGATTCTAAGGTTCCTACATGTCGCCTAAAGTTTTAAAATTGTTATTAGAGTATATGGCTTCTATAAGCTTGGAGTTTAAAATTGTTGTATACCCCTTATTTGACATACCTGAATTTACTTAGCTAGTGAGCGATGAATCCTTCTCACCATCTCCTAAGCCAAAATGGAGTTTAAGTCTCAAGCTTGGAGAACCCATCGGTTAACTAAATGGCACCTAATGCTTATGGTGAAGCGTGAAGACTATATGAATGCAAAGAGAACTTAATTAATAAAGGAAAAACATAAATATGAACCAAAGGTTCAAGAAGCAAATTTCGTTAGTCCCCAGTGGAGTTAACACTATGAGCACCTCAAATTTTCTAGTTTTGTGTTTGAATGAGTGGAATCTTGCTTGCAACTCTGACCTTTAATAAATCATCGAGGGATTGAAAGTATGGGGGGGTCATACATTTGTAATAACCCCTTGTCATGGCACGTTATTTGGACCAACAAGGATCCCTAAGGCCTTTTGCAAGATATAAGCCTTTTTGCCAAAGTTGGGATCAATGAGGAACCAAAGCGGATGATACATTAATACCATCCCTATATGAAATGTGGAGTTGCCATTTGACGTTGGTCGAGACATGAATTCGGGTAAGGACAAATCCTAAGCCTACCTAAGCCATTTGGAAGGCCCAATCCATCTTCACCCTATCAGAGATCGGGTTCAGGAGTTGGGTATGACTTAGGAAAGAGGTTAGGCACCCCTAAGTCGCTCGGATATAGGTATCTGGCCCTCAAAATAATCAATGCTTCATTTTTATACTTTGCTTTATTAATCAATTTCTCATTTATTGACATAGGTACATCCATCTAAACAAGCCATCAACCACAATATGCAATGCATGAATGATATGCAGAACGCAAGAAAGCAATAAACAATATATACAAAGTGGGGATGGGGAATACACATCCAAATGGTGGGATTATCATGCAATAAACTTAAATAGATAGAAAGAATGCATTAATTAGCTTTCTTAACCTGCAAAAATGAACAAAAATTAGTCTATAAAACATAGGTCAAATGGTAAGAAATCATGGTAGTACATGAAACAAGTATAAACAAATCAAATCAACTTAACGGATAAGAGTTGAATGCAACACATACTATCGTATCTCCCATGCAAAAGGTTCCTAAATATGCTTTTAAGTCCACAATATCACATTTCCATATAATCATCTAGTAAGCAAACATAATAGAATTGCATAAAACATGAACATGAAAAGAATAGAACATACAATGTAAAGCATTTGGAGGATGTGGAGTGGTCTAAGGCAAAAACTCACTATAAGAGGGATCCTAGGATTGATGAATCCTTACCTTATGTAGTTATAAAATAACATGGCATCCATAGCACTGCAAATCATAATGGAGGGTTATAATGCAAATTGAAAAGGGAATCACATAACCAATACTATTTGCATGCTTCTTGACATAAAGAAAACCATAAAAATTAAGGGTTTTCAAGGTCATTGGAATCCTAAGTTCATCATTTGGTCACTACCCTAAATTGACTAACAATAGAACTGAAATCATCATTGAATCTACATTAGAGAGCATGAACATTGAAATAGCAAGAGTCATAAAAACCCTTACAAAGCTATCAAAACTCTAATTTTGAAATGAATAGGGGTGCTTGGCTATCTAACCTTACCATATTCTACAACTGGAGTAATGAAAAAACATAAAAGAAAACCTTAGATAATAGAAATTTGGATGAGAAGAAAAGAGGTTGCATAAGACTATGCCTAGGAAACTAGGGTTATACAACATATACAAAGGTTATATAACCTTTAAATCCTAGGTTTTTGAAAAAAGAAAAAGAAGAGGGAGAAGAAAAGGGAAAGTGGAGGGAGGGGGGAGGGGGTAGGGAGGGGGGATCTTTGATGCCTTTGTATGTTTTTGTGCCCTCAAAGGCTCACAAGGTATTTAGTATCCTTTAAAAATGCTTAAGGAATGCACAAAAATGAAGAGTGAAGACCTAGTTCTACCTTGCAATGAGTTAGGTTAAGTTAGGGTTTAGGGTTTTTATGTTTAAAGGATGTTTAAGAGGTAATTTTAGTAGAGTAACCTTGGGGTTTCTAAGCCTCTCCCTCCCTCTTCAAAATGGGAGGTATTTATAGAGGGAGAAGGGTGCATCAGAGCCATTAATGGTTTTGGTTGTACCATGTTCATATGCAATCACAAAGAAAGAGGTGAATCTCCTAGAAATAGGGTTTGTACAATCAAGAATTGGTTGTACATCCATATGTCAGGGTTGTACAACCTAAGGTTTAAGAGGGGACTAGTTCCAGAATGTTCTCAAGACTAGGGTTTAAGGAAAGGTTGTACAATCCTGCTTTGTGAGCTGTGTAACCCTACTTCTTGGGCTGTATAGCACACTAAGCTAGGAGTTTGGGGTTTGGCTTTGGGCTTTGGTCCTAGACTTAGTTTTAGGTTTCTCTAAGGTTTCCTATGGCCTTGATTCTCTTCCTTTGGCTTTTCCTCTTGCTTTTTAGGGAATATATTTAGTGATTTTCATCATCAAGCTTGTAGCTTAAGGTCCAAAAATCTAATGTTCATAGTGAACATTAGTTTTTAGACCTCATAATAATTTTCTTACTAGAACCAAATGGGTCTATAGAAATAAACGTGATGAACATGGAGACATTGTTAGGAACAAGGCTCAATTAGTAGCTAAAGGTTATAACCAAAAAGAAGGGATTGATTTTGATGAGACTTTTATACCTATAGCTATACTTGACACCATTAGAATTTTACTTGCTTTTACATCTCACATGAATTTCAAGTTATATCAAATGGATGTCAAAAGTGTTTTTCTCAATTGGTACATTGATGAAGAAGTTTAGGTTGAACAACCTCCTGGATTTGCTTTCTTAATCATGTGTTTAAGCTAACCAAAAGCCTTATATGGCTTGAAGTACTCTCTAAGAGCCTAGTATGAGAGATTGAACAACTTTTTTGTGGATAAAGGTTTCTTAAAAGGGTTGGTAGATACAACTCTTTTTTTCTAAGAAAAAGAAAAGGGACATATTATTAGTACAACTATATGTATATGATATCATATTTGGTGCTGCTAATGTTTGCTTATGTAAAGATTTTTCTAAAGTAATAAAGAGTGAGTTTGATATGAGCATGATGGGAGAACTCAAATTCTTCCTTGGATTACAAATCATATAAAGAAAAGATGAAATCTTCATCAAACAAGTCAAATATACAAAGGAACTAACCAAAAGATTTGGTATGGACAATAACAAACCTTGTAAAACTCCTATGAGCAATAACACCAAGCTAAACATGGATGAGCATGGCAAAAATGTAGACCAAAAGCTATACAAAAGTATGATTGGTAGTCCACTATATCTCATAGCCTCTAAACTTGATATTATGTTCAGTGTTTGCTTATGCGCTAAATATTACATGTTAAATATCAATCTAATCCTAAAGAGCCTCATATGTATGATGTGAAATGCATATTTAAATATGTTATTGGTACCTCTAACTTAGGACTTTAGTATTATAAGAGCTAGTCATTTGAGTTAAATGCATTTTTTGAAGCTAATTTTACTGGGTGTACCTTAGATAGAAAAAGCACTTCAGGCACATGTCAATTACTTAGTCCATGCTTAGTGTCTTAGAGTAGTAAAAAGTAAAACTCTATTGCTTTATCAACTATTGAAGTTGTATATGTAGCAGCTGGCCTTTGTTGTGTTCAAATCCTATGGATGCAGCAACAACTTCTTGATTACAAACTTGTTGTAAACCAAGTTCCCATTAAGTATGATAATACTATTGCTATAAACTTGTTTAAGAATCTCATTCAACATTCTAGGAGTAAGCATATAGACATAAGACATCAATTTCTTAGAGATCATATGAAAATTGGTAATATTATGTTGGAATTTTTTTATACTAACCATCAATTGGTAGATATTTTCACTAAACCTCTTTGTTATGAAAGGATGTAATTCATGAAAAGAGAACTTGGTATGATTAAAGGAAATACCTTGGGATAGCTTCAAATAGGTTCATCTCCTTCTCTGTTTCTTTAATCCTTATTACATGTGATGATATTTGATCACTATTGAAGTCTTCAGATTCAATAATGAAAGATTTTAATTGAGTATGTTGTTGACTAAACTGTCTAAATATTAATTGAATTCATAATCATTTCATTAAATTTGATTAATAGCATTCATCAGTTAAGCTTTTAAAATGGTTATGTCATTGAAAAGTTGGTTTCAAACTAAGCTTTTGTTTAAGCAACATGGCCAATGATCGTTGTGTATCTTACAATGATCGTTGTGTCACATGTAAGTTTTTCATTTTGATTTTGTTAATCTCTACAATCATTGCATATCCCTAATGACCATTGTCACTGCTTAAATGGCCATTACAAACTAACCACCATTGTTGGCTGAAAAGCACTCGGAAGACCAAGCTAACAATGATGCCCAACAATTATTGCCTAACTTGCAACAACCGTTGAACATTCCTAACGGTCATATTTTTTAAAAGTGGAACCCATTGAACTTCTATTTAAACCCACTTTAAAACCTAAATATTTTTCACTTTTTCCCATTACCTTGCTTTCTCTTCATCTCTCTTTCTATTTTTATTACAATTTTTTGTATTTTCCTTACATTAATCACTCATAACACCCAAACCTTATTCCATAAAGAGAAATAAACAACCAGATAAAAAGAACCCCCAACCTTCATACTCTGCTCAAACACTGAAACAAAAGAGAATCTTGCTTCTATGATTGCTCAACAAAGGAAGATAAATGCAGAACCTTTGAAATTAGAATCACTACAGAAGAAGAAAGTTAAAATAGCCCACGAATCTAAGGACAAAGGGAAAGTCACTGAAATAGAGCATTCTCCCAAACCAGGTTTAAAGCCTACAATTGATCCTTTAACCTAACAATTTCATCTCAATTATGAAAAAAATATTATTGGCTCAAAAACTACTGAAATGACAGCTTAGTGGTGGAAAATATCTAAAGTGGAATGACTTGTAGAAGTACCACATAGTAGAGCTGATTGAGGATTTGATGAAAGGAATAGGATGGGAGCTATTCTGCCACATTAGAGAGCCCTCTTACTTAGAGCTAACTGTGGAATTTCTCATACCATTAGAAGTCCTAGGTAATGATTATGATGTCTATGCTAAAGCTAGCATAATCAAATGTAGACTATTTGGGAAAAAATACAAGATTAGGCTAAATGGCTTGGCTAGGTGTTTTTATGCTACCAACACCAGTTTGACAGAGCCTCCTCCAACCTTTAAACTAGATGTCAATCAGTTTTGGAAATCCATCATAGATAAGACCACAAACTATGACAACAACATAATAAGGCTTTGAAGATCAAGAGCCAAGTCTTAAGGATTGCCCATATTTTCATTACATGGAATATCAATGGAAGGGGGCAATTAAATGGCAACTGCACTATGATGGACTTGTTTTACCTCTAATATATGAAGAACAAGCAAAAGGTGAACACACCTTAGCTACCACAGTAGAGATTTGATGGCCAAATTGACAAGCCCAATGCTTTTTGTGATGGCTTACTGCATCACAAAGATTGCAGAGTTTGTGAAGGTCATCCCCTCTATTGAGGTAGAGCTCAAGGATTATGGCATGATGCTAGAGAAGCTACCTGACAATAAGCCTATTTGAGAGAATGCTATTGAGCATAAGGATTCTATAGAGGTTAGACACAGGTTGATCAAGAAAGTGCTTGAGGAAGGAGAAGTTTCTCAAGAAGAATATAACGATGAGAATATTGAAGAAGCTATCAGGGTAAGGGTTGCGGTAGTAAAAGAACTAGGAATTAGTACGCCTACTCCATCTTTTTTTCCCTTTGAGTAAAGAGTGTTTGAGCAACTAAAAGTACTCACTACTATTGTTGAGAGATTTGAGGACTCCTCTACTTCCCTTTGCCTAAAAGTGAACCAGCTCAAAGGTGAGCTGAAGGATGTAAACCAAACACTTAATTGGATTGTGGAAGGATTAAATATACAACATGGAAGTCTAAGTGATTAAGAGTAACAAATGGTTCCACTTGAGCATAAAGACACTTCTTCCAAGCAACATGATCCTTCACAGGAGTCTAAGGAACTTGTACTACCAGCAACACTTAAGAACCAAGAATAACCTAAAAAGCCAAAATTGCCCTTAAAACATCAAAATGAAAGTCATTATTCTCTTTCCAAAACCACTTCTCCTTATGAGTCATGTACAAAATTATTTTTATTGTATTTTCTTTTATTTCTTTTCTTTTCAAAATAGCTGATGTTGGATAACATATCTTTTTCAATGTAATGTAAAATATTGTCTATATTCCCTTCCAATGAATATATAGTTCATTTATGCTCTTTCACTTGATCTTTTACTTATTGTCTGCTTCTTTTTTTATAATGACAAAGGGGGAGAAATAGTGACAAAGGGGATGCATATAATGTGAGTATATTTTAAGTAAGAACCTTAAGAGCGAGCAAAATGATGTATCATGGATGATGAATCATGCAAATATGAACAAATAACTAACACATAAGAGAGAAATTTAAGGAAAACATGATAAATTAATGCATAACCCTAATAGATTAAGAGGGAGTTAAGATTTAATACTTAACATATTTATACTTATTGATTTTCAAAGGTTGTTTATCATCATTAAAAAAGGGAAGAATGTTGAACCTTAAGGTTTCAAGTCTTGTTTTGATGATTACAAATAAGTCAAAAAGCTAACCTTTGTCTAAGTTATTTATGTTAAAACTTACAAGTTTGCATCAACTCTTTGGAATATGATTATTAGAGAAGGAAGTATGTTTGAAAACTCAAAGTATTAAAGAGTAAAGATCAAGACAAACTCAACTTAACAAACCAACAGGTGTTGTCTTCATCCAACAGGCATTGTGGACTTGTTAATGAGCATTGAGATGTCACAATAGGTGTTGAAGAAACACCCCAACTTGAGTATAGCTTTCTAGACCTCTGAATAGGCATTATCCATATTCCCAACAAGTATCAGACAATTGCTCAGACATAGCTATGTACATTAAACCTCGTAATGAGCATTGATCTTGCCCTCACAACAGGCATCACACTTTCATAATAGGGGTTAGACAAAAACTCTTTAGAACTTGAAATGGGTGTTGGTCCTTCACAACAAGAGTTGAAAAAAGCTTTATAAATTATGCCACAGTCTCTGGACCCCCTAATAAAGCACACTCAATATATCAATAGGAATTGAACACATTCAACAGGCATTAAACGGTTACCAAAAGGCATTGAAAATATGCTCTAGTTTGAGCTATAAGCTCTAGACCATTTAACAAGGGACATTCATATCTCAACAAGTGTTATAGGAGCTGCCAACAGGCATTGCGAACACGCTAATAGTTATTGAAACATTTCTAGAGACCTTGTAAAATAAAACATCAAGTTTATACTTTTGGAAACCAACAATAGATGTTAATCTTCCTCCAATAGGCATTGAGATTTAAAAATAATGACCATTATCTTTATCCAATAGTCATTGAAGAAAAAGTGAATAACTAATATGAAAGTCAATGGAGGAGCCTTAAGTCAAGTTCTCTCTAATAGCTATTCCAAATGAGCTCTCATTTGAGCCAACAACTGTTAACGATGTATTTTGTTTGACAACCATCCATTTGCATGAAATCAATGATGGGTGATGCTTTAGTAATGGATGTTGATAGTCTACAGTTATAATGTGAAGTGACATTTCTCTTTCTAGCAGCTAGTTCCTTATTCATGCTATAAAAGGACCTGCTTAGAAATACGTAGAATTGTTCCATTAAGGGAGTATTCTATTGTGAAAGTTTTTCTCAATAAAAAAGGATAATAAAGAGTGATATAGCAATAAAGAGAAATTCATATTTTAAAGCTTACAAGAGTTATCTTCAAAATAAAGTTTAAAAAATAAGTTTTTTAGAAATTGTTTTCTCATTATCAACTCATTAAGCATACCATGTGAGAATATTTAAAGTGTTTTTCTTACTTGAGTGAAAAGGTTTTACTCCTTAAATTGATATATTTAGTTTGAGGAAATCTTAGGTTAAGAAACCCTAAAAATTATATCTTGTGAAAGGTTTAAAGTAGTACTTGAAAACTAATTTGGGTTAAGTTTAAGTAGTATTTATGAACTACTTGCAAGAGGTTAATAGAGCCTAAGAATCTATCACTTGTAAAGGTTAAGTAAGTGCTCAAAAACTTTCTTATGTAAAGGTTGTTGCTAGCACCTTAAGCTATCAATGTAGTAAAGGCTCTAGTGGAAATACTAGAAGAGATGATATAACACCTTAAGCTATCAATGTAGTAAAGGCTCTAGTGGAAATACTAGAAGAGATAATATAGGCAAGTTATGTTGAACCTTTATCAATCTTATATGTTGATTCTTCATCTATTTATGCATTTTAGTTTTAAATTTGTTATTACTGGTCAATACCCTATTCAACTTCCCTTCTAAGGCATTAAGGGACAACTTAACACCATTATTGCATGAAATATGGTGACATTAATGTGATTTACTATTTTAAAAGGCTCACCTCAAACTTGAGGATCCTTCTTATCCTAACCTCATAGGACCCAAGTATGTTTGGGTACGTAAATAAAGATGAATTTATTATTTGTAGGTATCCTTAGAATCCACTAAAAAGGATAACAATTGACATATGGATAGTGGGTTTTCAAAGCATATGACTGAAAATAAAAAGCTATTCACATCCATCAATGAAAATGATGATGGTAATATAACATTTGGGAATAATGCCAAAGGTAAGGTAATTGGTATTGGTATTGGTATTGCTTGTAAGAAAGGATGCCCCTTAATTGATAATGTTCTTTTAGTTGATGGTTTGAAATATAACTTGTTAAGTGTAAGTCAATTATGTGATAAGGATAACAAAGTCACCTTTGACTTTGGAGAATGCTTTGTCATTATTTTGGTATATGACAACGTAGTCTTTAAGATTGAAAGGCAAGTCAATACCTACATAATTGACTTAAACAATTTAGTTAACCAATCTTTCAAGTGTCTTGTGTCTATTAGCAATGAATCATGGCTTTGGCATAGAAGTCTTAGACATGCAAGCATGGAGCTTCTCCAATATCTTTCAAAAAGAGAACTAATGAAAGGTCTTCCTAAGCTAAAGTTCATCAAGGATAAGACATGTGAACCTTATCAAATAGGGAAGTAACACCACTCTTCCTTTAAATCCAAAAATGTTGTAAGTACTTCTAGACCTCTTTAACTTATCCACATGGACTTGGTTGGGCCTAATAGAAATGCTAGCTTAGGTGGTAAATGCATTTGTTTTTTATGATAACTACTCAATGCTTACTTGGGCTAGTTTCTTAACTCATAAGAGTGATGTATTTTATGATTGTAAAAGTTTTACAAAAAAGGTTCAAAATGAAAAAAGGTTACCTCATTTCTAGTATTAAAGTGACCATGGAAAGGAATTTCAAAATGTGCATTTTAAAAATTATTATTTGGAAAATAGGATTTCACATAATTTTTTGACACCTAAAACACCATAACAAAAATGGTGTTGTAGAAAGGAAAAATAGAACATTAGTGGAGTTGGCTAGAACTATGCTTAATGAGTATTCACTACCAAATTACTTTAAGGCCAAAGTCATCAACACTTCATGTTACATTGCTAATAGAGTTTTCAAAAGACCCATTTTAAACAAAACCTTTTATGAGTTATGGAATTGAAGAAAGCCCAAGCTTTCATACCTTAAAGTTATTGGATGCAATTACTATATTTTAAATACCAAGGACAACCTTGGAAAATTTGTCTCCAAAATTGATAAAAGCATATTTCTTGGCTATTCCACCACTAGCAAAGCTTATAGGGTCTTTAAAAGAAAGTTTATAATGATTTAATAGTCTATGAATGAAGTTTTTAATGAGTCTAATAAACTTGACAATGGAAAATGTTCTAATGGTTTAAGAGTCTATGAATGAAGTTTTTGATGAGTCTAATAAACTTGACATTGGAAAATGTTCTCATATTGATGATCTTATAGGTGAATTTGAAAGGCTAGAGCTCAGCTCCACTTCAAAGAAAGTTGAAGTTGAAGATAAGGAGTCACCTCAAAAGGTAAAGCAAGCTCAATAATAACAAGAGGAGAACAAAGTTTAAGAACTACCAATGGATTAGAGGTACTCAAATAGCCATCCCAAAGGAAATAATCATTAGGGAGACCTCAAAGGGTGTAAATACTAAAGCTTAACTTAATGCCTTAGATAATAAACTCGCTTTTGTTTCTTAATTGACTATAAAATCAAATGATGAGACTTTTAATGATAAGTGTTAGGTGATTGTTATATAAAAAGAAGAACTCAACCAATTTAGGAGAAACAAGGTTTGGGAGATGGTTCCAAGACCCAAATGGCATTCAGTTATGGGATGAAAATGGGTGTATCAAAACAAGTTAGATTAGTGAGATTCCATCATTAGAAACAAAGCTAGATTGATTACTAAGGGGTATAACTAAGAGGAAGGCATTGACTATGATGAAACTTTTGCTCCCATTGCATGGAATAGGCTATTAAAATCCTTCTTAAATATATATGTCATATGAATTTCAAGCTTTTTCAAATGGATGTCAAAAGTGCATTTTTTAATGATTTTATTAAGGAGAAAGTTTATGGTGAGCCACCTTTGGGTTTTGAGTCACATGATTTGCCAATCCATGTTTTCAAATTAACTAAGGCATTATACGGATTGAAACAAATGCCTAAAGCTAGGTATGAAAGGCTTAGTACATTTCTTTTAAAAGATGATTTTGAAAAGGGCAAGGATGACACTACTTCGTGAAAAGCATAATAAAGATACATTCATTGTTCAACTTTATATTGATGATATCATATTTAGCGCTACTAATGAATCTCTTTATAAAGAATTAGCTAAGTGTATACTAGAGAATTTGAAATGAGCATGATGAAAGAGCTTAAATTTTTCCTTAGTCTACAAATCAAAAAATGCAAAGTGGGCATCTTGATTAATCAATCTAAGTACACAAAAGAGCTACTCAAGAAATTTGGGGTGGATGGATTCAAGATAGCCAAAACACCAATGAACTCATTAATCAAGCTTAACAAAAATGAATTGGGTAAGCCTATAGATGAGAAGAAATAAAGGTATGATTGGCTCGATTATCTATCTTACCACTTTTAAACCCAATATTATGTTTAATATATGATTGTGTGCATGATTTCAATCTCATTCAAAAGAATCATTTGCATGTGGTTAAAAGGATCTTAAAATATTTGCAGGGCACATTGCATATAGACTTGTGGTATCCTAGGAATTCATCTTTTAGTTTTCTTGATTATTCGAATATGGATTATACTGATAGTTTGCCTAATAAAAAAAACACTTTTGAAACTTGTCAATTTATTAGTGAATGTTTAGTTTCTTAGTTAGCAAGAAGCAAGTTTTGAATGCCTTATCCATTATTGAAGCGAAATATGTGGCGACGAGTTATTATTACACTCAAATTTTTTGGATGAAACAATAACTCAAGGATTATGAGATGTTTATCACATTCCCATCAAATGTGATAACACAAGCGTAATAAATCTTTCAAAGAATCTCATCCAACCGCCAAAAAGCAAACATTTTAACATTCAACAACATTTCCTTAAAGACCATGTGCAAAATGGTAATGTGGTGTTAGAATTTATTAACACTAATAACCAACTAGCATAAATTTTAACCAAACTCCTTAATGAAGAGAGAGTGAACTTCATAAAAAAGGAACTAAGGATGTTTGATGGAAGCTCTCTAGGGTGAAAATAGGTCTCATTGTATGCATATACATTGCTTGATTGATATTGTGATGTTTCATATGTTTGTGATGAGATTGTGATGTTTGAATGTGTTGTTCTTATCTTGAGATGAATTAATTCAACCTGTAATTGAGTTTTTTAATATTCAGATGTTTGAATTAATCATCGATATGTCA
Organism: Omphalea diandra; assembly: GCA_949677035.1. Classification (NCBI taxonomy): domain Eukaryota; kingdom Viridiplantae; phylum Streptophyta; class Magnoliopsida; order Malpighiales; family Euphorbiaceae; genus Omphalea; species Omphalea diandra. The sequence goes on along the minus strand of CATIWR010013853.1, from coordinate 47,456 downwards.
AATTGATCACTTAGAATATAAGCCATTAAGTAAACTTTGATTTTAAGTTTGTTTTTGACACTATAAAAAAAAAAAGCATAAAAATACCAATGAAATTTTTTGATAGATTTTGTTTTGTTAGCAAATGTTATCAGATTGGCATCAGAAAAGATAAGCAATTATTTTTATAAATATGGAAACGAATTGCCAATGGATTTTCATTAGTAAATTACGATGGACAGTATCCATCGGTAAATTTTGACACAAAATGGTGGCACCAAAATTTATCTACAAAATCATCGACGAACCAGGAGAAAAGTCATGCAAGAATTTGTACGCCAAGTAATTCATCGATGATCTGTCAGTAAATTTATGAATTATTTTACCAATAGATTGTCGATGGAGTTATTACTTTGACATGGCATGCTCCGCCAGTAAATCCGTTGTAAAGTTCTTGTATGAATTGACACACTCACTCTCTCTCTCTCTCTCTCTCTCTCTCTCTCTCTCTCTCTCTCTCTCTCTCTCTCTCTCACCCTCGCTGCCGTAGTTGCTACCCTCTGACTTTCCACCACCATCAACATCCTTTGTCCCTGTCGCTGCTACCTCTCTCTCTCTCTCTCTCTCTCTCTCTCTTTCTCTCTCTCTCTACGTTACTGACACCGTTGATGTCGCAGCCATAGAGGTAGGTTGAATGTTATTTTTTTTCCATATTTAGTTGGTTTATTTTATCTATTAAATTTTGTAAACATATTATAGAAATTATGTTGAATGAGTTGGTTTTTATAGAAATTATGTTGAATGAGTTAGTTTTCTTATAAATTTTGTAGACATATTTTAGAAATTTATTAAATATAAATTTTGTGAGTTGGTTTTTTTTATATTTAATTGGTTTATTTATATAAATTTTGTATAAATTATGTTGAATTTTGTATAAATTTTTATATAAATTATGTTAAATTTATGTTGAATTTTATATAAATTTTGTATATTTAGTTGGTTTTTTTCATATTTAGGTTAACTTTTGTGAGTTGTTTTTTTTATATTTAGTTGGTTTTTTAATATAAATTTTGTATAAATTATGTTAAATTTGTGTTGAATTTTGTATAAATTTTTAATAAATTATGTTGAATTTGTGTTGAATTTTATATAAATTTTGTATAAATTATTATTTTTGAATAAATTATGTTGAATTAATGTCCAATGTGATTATGTGAAATTATTATTTTCTTAATTTTTATTATTTTTATTATTATGTGAATTATGTGAATTTTTATTATTTTTTTATTAATGTTGTTAGGTTGTTTAGTAGATTAAATTTTATAAAATTATATGAAATACTTTTAGATTTGTCGTTAATTTTTTATAATTTTGTGAACTTATGTTAATTTTGGTAATTTTGTTTATTTTGTTAATTTTGGTTAATGTTTTTAGGTTATTAATTATATTAAATGTTATAATATTTTTGTAAATTAATGTAATAAATTTAAAGTTGTTTCAATTAACTTTATTATTTTAGAGAATTTTATCAATTTTATAAATGAATTTTGTAAATTGTGCGTTAGATAGAGAATGTTGAAATTTTTGTAATTTGGTGTAAATTTAATATGTACATGAAATTTAATAATTTAGTAATTTAATTGTAATTAAATTAAATTAAATTAGTGTAAATTTAGTAATTTTTGTAATTTGGTGAAAATTTAATAAGTTTATGAAATTTATTAATTTCGTAATTGAATTATAATTTAACTAATTTTTAGAAATCTGAATTAGATTTAATCACTAATTTAAGTGTAATTTAATTAAATTTTAGAAATTTAAGTATAATTAAATTAATTTTCATAAATTTGAATTAAATTGAGCAATTTAAGTGTAATTCTAAATTGAGCAATTTATGTGTAATTTAAACTAATTTTAGAAATTTTAAATATTTTAAATTCATTAAATTAGTAATTTAAGTGTGTTTTTTATTTTTGAAATTAGTGTAATTTAATTAACTTTTAAAAATTTTACAAATGTATATGTGTAATTTATAATTATTTATTTGCATTATGTGAATAATTGAAATATATTTTGATTGGACATGAGATTTTTGTGTTACAAGAGGTAAATATTTAATTTAGAAGTTTTTAATTTTTAAAAAATAATAATAATTAAAAATTTAGTATTATATGAAATATTTGTGTGTTTAAAATATTTGCTTGTTTAATAATTGGTATGTTAAGATATATTTTGATGTTTTTATGTTTTTATGTAATGAAATTAAATTTTATAAAATTGTAAAGTCTCCATAAAATTTAATAACATCCTTGAAAAAATAATTAAATTTTAAAATGTTAATTTCCTAAATATAGAAACTAAAAATAAAGTTTGTGAATTTGTAGTTTTATAAAAGTTATAAAAATATAAGAATAATAGAAAATCATTTTTGAAATTATAATATTCTAATGAAAAATTATTCTTGAACTTATAATGTTCTAAAGTATTCCATAAATTTAATAATATTTAATAATAAAAAATCATTCATGAAATTGTAATGTTCAAAAGTATTCCATAAAATTTAATGATAAATACCTAAAACTTTTTTAAAAATTATGCTTTAGTAATAACATAACATACTTAAAAATTTTAATTGAATTACTTAAAAATTTATAATATTATTATATAAAAAATTATATATCCTAAATTGGCTGAAGAAGAAATGAAAAATGTACATGAATTATAAAGAAATATTGACCTACAAATTACAAATTACTTAAATTTCATTAAATATCAAAAATTAAAAAAAAATGAAAAAATGTGTATTAATATTCCAATATTGGAAGCATCATTTCATAAAATTCTAAATATTTCATAAAATTTACAAATATTTCATAATGTTCGTTTTGAATCTAATGTTCAATTTTTTAATGTTTGGACCTAATGCTTATTTTGAAGTTAATTTTTTTTTTTTATTAAAATGTCAACGATAGTTGTTGTATGTAAAACTCTTACAAATGCACAAATTGCTTCAAGTATTATAACGATGAATAGATATCGTTCCCATGAGCATTGTTTCACACAAATACCAATAAAAGGCTTAATTTTTCTATTATCTAGTAATCGAAATAATAAAAGAATAATAAATAAAAAACAAAAATTACAAAAATAATTAAACAAAATTGAAATTAAATAAAACAAAACTCTATATGATAATGATTTATAGGGAATTCAACTACATCATAATATCATTTCATAAATATATCAAGAAAATTATTTCAATTGAGATTGAATTGTGCTTAAAGATGAATTTTTCTAATTTACTCAAAAATTTCTCCCCAGTAAAATTGAGTCTATTATTATTGAAACTATGTCTACTCTTGTAGTCACAAAATTCAATAACAATGCATTAAACTTCATGAATAATCCTTGAATATCTCGAGAAGTCGAGGCTACTCTCGTAGTCTCAATCTCCTAATTTAATATGTTAGGATTAACCCTAGACTTTCACACTCACTCCATCATCTAGAATCTCAAACATTGCCTATATGTGGTCATTCATACATACAAGATCAATAAGCTCAAACATATTAAATCATGACATCCAACGCAATTGAAGCATAACCACTTCATATATTCATTAAATAAATATTAAGCTTTCACCCTTATCCTTATAATTGAAAAATTAGTTCATCCTAAAAAAAAGAAAAATAAATAAAGAAAAAAGACTTTATTGAATTGAGTAGAAAAATATTTAGAAGAAAATTCTTCCTAATAAAAATAATGAAAAACGCCAAAAGATAATTTTCACAAAATTTGCTTTTTATTTGGTGTAGATGTTGGATCCACTTTTCTCTCCTAAAAATTTGCTCTTTTCTACCTAAAAATCTCTATCCAGATTAGGTCTTTGTTATCTTAGAAAGACAATTTGTTTGCATTTCTCAATTTTGGATCTAACGTTTTGCATGGCCCGATGCATAGGTCATGCAACAGCCCACGTATTTAACTGCTTATGTAATTATGTTTTGTTGATTGGTCAACTTTTCATCTTTGCATGGTCCTATATATGCAATAGGTCATGCAACACTGCTGAAACTTGTAATTTAGCTATTTTTTAAGAGATTTATATGCAAACATAAAATTAATTTATTTCAACATAAAAATAAGAAAAATCCTAATTTATTAACCTATCCAACTTCGAATTTGCATGTCCTCAAGCAAAGAAAGAAATCAAATAAGAGCATTTTCAATTCAATAATTGCAATCCATTAGATTTTGAAAAATCTCATAACAAATTAAACAATCAATACTCTCAACAATCTTGAACAATTGAGTCCATTTTCAAAACTTTGTAAGTAATTCTTTAGTACGAATCAACCAGGAAATTCACCAAAACCATAATACACCTTTTTCTCCTTTGATGCAATTTAAAATAAAACATACATAAGTTAGTATTATCATAACTTCTCACAACATTATGTTACACTAAATTCCATAGGCAACTACACACAATCAATATCTACTAATGTAATTTCACATTTAAACAAGGATCAAAAGGTCTTTATTGGCATGTAGTGTGGCTAAAGGTTAGTAGCTTACAAAAAAAAAAGTATAAAAAGTACAAGTAAAAGAATTTCAAGAATCAAATTTACTCAAGAAATACTAAAAACTCTCATATGTTTTAAAGCTTCACCACTCAACCAACCTCTCTTATTTTATTCTCAACAACAATTACCCTATTTATTATAATTCTACAAAAACTTATGAGCAAATTGAGGATAAAATGTTCTTTTACAATTGTGAGCCCAAAATGATGCCAACTTCAACTCTACAGAACTTCACAATTTCTCAACTTTTTTTTTTGTTTTCTATTTTCTTCTTATTCTTCTTTTTTTTTTTTTTTGAAGCAAAGAAGAAACAATGCTAGTCATATAATATGTAGCTATATAATTATAACTATCATATTTCTTCACCAAATTCCTTCATATCTCAAATATTTGCAATGCACAACTAAACATATAAGAATACATTCCACTTTCTCATCTCACATCATTGAAATTCTAGTATTACTTGAGACAAATTCGATTTTATAGACTCTCTTAAAGGGTAGGCCATAATATCGGCTATATTGTAAAAGGGATAAGGGTGCCAATAACAAATCTTATATACACTCTTATAGTGTATTTCATGGCTTAAAAAGGGTGCAAAAGGATAAAAGAAAGGCATGGACGAGGCTAAACAAATGTGAATTGTTATTTCACTTCAAAAGATTTGTGTATCTTGTTCTAGAATTACTAGAAAAGCTTTTAACAAAGTAACATGCATATGCTTTGAAATTAAACAAGTAATCATTCCTAGGTGTAATGATTCAAGCAATTTCTCAATCAATTCATACAAGTCATTTGTTTACAAAGTTAATCAAATTTCTTCAAATGTCTAAATTCCATATGAGAAGATTATGCCTAATTCATTATGAAAATTTAACAAAATCCAAAATTTCACAATCATTTCATTGATTAATGCTCAAATTTAATTTTCCTTTACTCTTTAAACAATACTCCAAGGAAGTGGGTTCACCAATAAAAGAATAAATTAATTATTTAAAGAATAAACTAACTAATTTATAAACAAAAGAATCTTATAAATTCTACAAGAAACAAACTTATGACCCTCCCCAAAACTTAGCAACAATATTGTCCTCAATGTTTAAAAGGAAAATAAAAATTTCAAGGATAAAAAGGAAAAATTTTTTCCTTTCATGTGACTTGGATTTGCTTTGGTGCCAGATTAATATCCAAAATTGTCCATTCCATAAAATTCCTTTGCAACATTTCCTTCACTAATGAACCAACATTAATTAGAATAGTGTGAAAACCAAAATAAATAGTGGTGCATGTGGATAGAATGATACAAATGTGAATGGCCTATGCAAGAGGCCATGCACCTGGATTTAATCTAGCAACATACCTGCTAGACACAAACAATCTCAAAAACACTTGCACAACAATATCAGTTCACAAATTTTTCAAGAAACTCAACAATTATTTTTTTCAAATTCTCAAAAATAGAAATTTTTTCTCACAATTCTCAGATTCACACATAATTTCAAATAAGCACACATTTTTAACCACCAACTTTTGTATTCAGTTAAGCACATTATCAGTAAATTGAACCTTCAATTAAAATTTGTCAGCTAATTATGTGTCATAATCTCACAATAAAAAATAGTCTCATGCTTGTGAAAAATCATAAATTAACAACCATAATTTCCATAAACAAAATATATTTTTCTTCTCATAATTACTTCCACCAAAAAAATAAAAAAAAATAACTAAACAAATTAATCGATAGACAATATTCATAGTAAACAAAAAAATTCAAATAATTGATATCCAAAAAAATTAACAAATACTTCAATAAATAGAATATCAGATTACCCAAACACCCAAACATTCCAACTTTCAAAATCACAAAAAAAAAAAAAAGATTACTAATTAAAATCCTATAACAATTAAACACCAAATATCTCAAAATAAAATTACTATAAAAATCAATTTAAGCCTGCAACAACTTGAAACACAAAATACCTAAATGACAGCATAAAAAAATAGAAAAAATAAACAAAGAAGAAAAATAAAATTAAAAAAAATAGAAGAAAAGAAATTCAATAAATAAAAAAAATTAAAATCACTGATTTGGTTGTGGAGATTATTGTTCCAAGATCCTATATGTGTAAAAAAATTTGTTGTAGCTTGTTATCAATCCAATCTAAGCTCCTTATTATATGGTGACTTCAATTTTTCTTTCAAAGGAGAGCTACCAAAAAAAAAAATGATCAAATTTCTTTTTGCAACTATTTTGGTGATAGACAAGATGAGATTTGGGTGGTTTTTAGAGGACAGAGAAGGTAGGTTGGGAGGACGAGGGAGGTAGCTATGAATAAAGTTTAGGGTTTGTGTATGATACGGTTATAAGGAAACAAAACGAGTATTTAAAGTGAGTTGGCATTCACATCATGCATGGTTTGATGCATGACCCATACAACATGACTGCAACTGAATTTCAGTATTTTCCTCGATTTTTGACCTTCAAAGTGTTTTATCCTTCACAATCATATCTATTACAGCTACCCCATAATCATTGCTCCTAAAATAACCTACTGTTAATCAAAATTAACTAAATTAACTTGAATTAGACACAAAAAAACAATCTAACTAATAATTAAACTAGCAAAAATTATTAAATTTCTAAGAATTTAAACACTAAACTAATTAAAAACTGAAAATGGAAAAAAAATATATGTAAAACTTTAAATAAACAAACTAAATTTACTGAAATAAATTAAACCATTAGGTTGTCCCCTAACAAGCATTTATTTAAAGTCATTAGCTTGACTTTTTCTATAAATTCTCAACTTCAAGGTGAATTTAGGAGAAGAATTTCTCCCTTTTGCAATGCATGATTATAGAAAGAAGGCTTCAAATGATGACCATTCACTTTAGACGTTTTAGCAACATCTCCTTCTTGTAATTCTACAGCTCAATGCAAAAAAACTTTCACCACCTTGGAAAGTCCAGATCCATGAAATTTTAACTTTTCCATAAAAAGCCTAAGACAAGAATTAAACAATAATAACTATTGTCCCACTTCAAAAAAATGCTTATGAATATGCTTAATATGTCATAGCTTGGTTTTCTCCTTATATATTTGGGCATTTTCATAAGCATCACCTTGGAATGCATATCTCAAATGAAGAGGAGGAGGTTTTGGTTCTAAAACTAGAACTTTTTCACTTGATGGGGAATCCTCACCTTGTCTAAAATTCTCAAACCTGCAATTTTTAAATGGAGGGGTTTTTCCAAAAATCTGGTTACATTTTCATGATCCTCATGTAATGGTGATACCCCTTTAACCATGCAAACTTCAATTGGAGGACACTCCTGCTGAGAAACTTTTTGAATTGGATCATGAGCCACATCTATCTTATTGCAATCTCTAATGGAAGAAGACTATTTTGCTACTTTGAAGACATTAAATTCCATTAATTCTCTTATCATATTTAAGGTTAGCTTACATCTTTACATTGATTATAACCTTTTGTGGTTGTCGAGAATGGTCTTCTAAGGATTAATGAAATGTCTACATATGCATCTATATCAAGCACCATGAAATCTACTAGTATATTGAACTTCCTTACTTGCATGAAAACGTTCTCCACCACTCCAACCAGGTGTTGAATAGAGTAATCTACTTTAATGTCACCATAGTTGGTCGGATCTTACCAAGCTTTAATTTCATATAAATAAAAAAAAGCCATTAGATTAATACTACCACCGAAATCACATAGTGCTCTATCAAATTTGTAACGAGAAATTTGGTAAGGAATAGAGAAACTCCTTAGATCCTTAAGCTATAGCAGAAGCTTATTTTGGATTATAATGCTACATTTCTCGGAGAGAGCTATGGTCTCAAATTCCTCCAACTTGCTATTATTTGAGAAAAGATGTTTGAGAAATTTTACATATTTTGGCATTTGTGCTAAGACTTTAGAAAATGGAATATTAACATGAATTTGCTTGAAAATCTCCAAGATCTTAGGATAATACTTATCCAACATATATTTTTACAACCATTGAGGAAAAGTAATAGGTGGAACATAAGGTTTTATCAGTGTAGGCTTGTTTCCTTCTTGCTTATTAGCTTCCTCCATATTATCTCTCTCATCCAGACTAAAATTTGAAGCTACCTTCTCATTTTCTTAGACTAATATTTTTTTATTTTCAAGGATTTTAGGCATTTTGAGGTTGTTTTCTCACTCTCACCCTTATCCTTATGTGAGGGGTCTAGTATCTCCATGCCACTCCTTAAAGTAATTGTCTTATAATGTTCTCTTGGGTTAATTTTAGTCTTTCTAGGCAATGTACCTTGCATTGATTCTTTTGATAGTGTTAGCTAATTGCCCAATTTACATCTCTAAGTGTCGGTTGTATTTCTCCATTTGGTTCACCCTTAATTCAAGCTTGTCTGTCTTGTCTAGCTTGGTCTCCACCTTCTCAAATTTCTCAATCAAGAACTTTTGCTTGTGCCCTAGTTGCTTTTCCTCATGTTGAGTTGGTTGAGCTATAAAAACTCTACCTTACTGTCTTTGAGGAAAACTAAAAGGATGAGAAGTCTTAGCTTGATTGTTTTGGTTACTCCATGAAAAGTTGGGATGATTCCTCCACCTGAGATTGTAAGTGTTAGAATATGGATTGTTAGGCTACCTATTGACGTTGGAAATATATTATACATGCTCGACATAATTTTAAGCAAAAGGACTCCCTAATTAGCATTTGATTCCTATATATGCTCTTTTATACCATTTATGAGTCAACGACGGGGTATTAATAGCATGTACACTAACACTTTCAAGCTTCTTTGTAAGAGCATCCATCTTGGCATTTAACATGGTATAAGCATTAATGTCATGAACACCCATAACTCGCTTGTTAATTCCCCTTTCACTTGCCTATTAGCAGTTGTTTAAGGTCATCTTATCCAATAAGGCATATACTTCATCGATTGATTTTCCCATGACTACTCCTTTTGATGTGGCATTAATAATAATGCATACTGAATGGTTAAGCCATTGTAGAAGGTTTGAACTATTAACCAATCCGACATGCCATGATGAGGATGCCTTCTTTATAACTCCTTAAACCTCTCTCATGCTTCATATAATGTCTCACCTAACTTTTGTTGAAAGCTTACAATTTCTTGCCTCAATTGTGTAATCATGCCTGGTGGAAAATATTTTGCCAAGAAAGCCTTAAAAAGATCCCCCTAAGTAGCAAACGAGTTAGGTACCATCGAATTCAGCCACCTTTTCGCTTTTTTTCTTAAGGAGAAGGGAAATAGTTGCAATCAAATCGCATAATCAGTTGCGCCATTAATCTTAAAGGTTGCACAAATCTCAAAAAAAATTAGAAATGTGGACATTTGGATCCTCAATAGCTTCACTCCCAAAAGTATTTTGTTACATCAGTGGATAATTGCTAGTTTAATCTCAAAATTATTGGTTGTAGTAGTGGATTTCCTAATGCTTGATTGAGCTTCTTATGTTTCTGACATGACAAATTCTCTTAAAGCTCTTTGTCTGCCTTTTTTGGCCATTATACCACTAAGCATACACTAAGCTCTTCACTTATCAAAAGACAGAAAACACAATTAAGTGCACAAAAATTAAAAATGTGGAATTTAAACACTAGGTTAAGAGAAATCTTAAGTGAAATTGATATTATGAAAAATCAATCATCGACAACGATGCTAAGAACTTATTATGTAAAACCCTTACAAGTGCACAAATTGTTTCAAGTATTATAATGATAAGTAGAGATTGTTCCTACGAGGATTGTTTGACATAAGTACCAATCAAGTCTTAATTTTTCAATTATCTAACATCGAAATAATAATAGAATAATAAATAAAAATTGAAATTGTAAAAATAAAAACTCTATATGATAATGATTTTTAGGAAATTTGGGTACACTACAATGTCATTCCATAAATATATCAAGAGAATTATTTCAATTAAGATTGAGTTGTGCTTGAAGATGAATTTTTCTAATTTACCCAATAATCTCTCTTAAGCAAAAGTGAGTTTATTATTATTGAAATTATGCCTACTCTCGTGGTCTCAATGTCCTTGTTTAATATGTTTGGACTAACCCTAGACTTCCACTTCCACTCCATCATCTAGAATTTCAAATATTGCACATATACAGTTATTCATACATATTATATAAATTAAGCTCAAACATATTAAATCAAGACACCCAACATAATTGAAGCAAATCATTTCATAGATTCATGAAATAAATATTGGACTTTCACTCCAATCCCTAAAATTGAAGAATTAGTTGATCCTAAAAGAAGAGAAAGAAATAAAAAAGAAAGAATCCATTGAATTGAGTAGAAGAATATTCAGAAGAAAAGTCTTCCCAACCAAAACAATGAAAAACCCTAAAAGAATATATCTTTAATTTTCACAAAATCTTTTTTTTTTATTTGGCCTAGATGTTGGATCCACTTTTTTCTCCTAAAAATGTATTCTTTTTCTGCTTAGGAATCTCTATCTACACTAGGTCTTTGTTATCTCAAAAAGGTAGCCTGCTTGCATTTCTCAATACTGGATCTAACATTTTGCATAGCTCGATCCATGGGCCATGCAACAGCTCACACACTTAACTACTTATGCGATTATGCTATGCTAATTGTTCAACATTGCATCTCTACATGGTCCTACACATGGGCTATGCAGTAGCCCACGCAACATGGTTGAAAACTGTAATTTATTTTCTTTTTAAGAGATTCCTATGCAAACATAAAAGAGACAAAATTAATTTATTCCAAAATAAAATACTATAAAAATAAGAAAAACTCCTTATTTATTAACTTAAATTATATGCTAAAATGACTCCTAATAATACTAAAGAATATGTTATTTATAGGAAATATGGTTGAATTTTCTGTAAATTTCATAGAACATGTAACCTTAGATACCCGTTTGGTGTGATTCTCATTGAATGATGAGAATCACACTGAATTGTCCAAAGTGGACAATTTGAAAATTTCATTGTCTAATATCACTTGCTATAAACAATATAGTTTATTATGTTATTGGTAAATTTAGTTGTTTATCTCAACATTCTCTTAGTGCATAATGATAAATGTTGGAAAATATTTTTCATTTTTGATACACAAGGAGAACTGTAGTGAGATACTGTAAAATTTCAGTAGTTATGTGAACTATATTATTATGACAAATTGTTATGCAACAATGAGTTTCTAAGTGAGTTAGGTTCTTACATTATATGCAAGGAGAGATAAAGAGATAATATTAGATATCAAAAAACTGGTAATGAGATAAAGAAAATATTGAATTGAAAAATATTATATGTATGATTAATTGCATTGTTATGTTGCAATTTTCAAGACTTTATAATGATATTAAATACAAATTGGATGCTTAAGGATGTTTATTGCAACCAAAATTCTTAAAAGGTTCAAACCTTTTCATCCAATTTATGACTTCTCAACTTGAATTTATGAATGGACTTAACATTAGATGTTTGTGTAATCATAAGAAAGGTAGGAATCACAGTTATTTAGATCCTAATACAATAATGTTACATATTGTGCAAAGGGGTCTTGTTCCTAGCTATTATGAATGGTATTTGCATGGTGAAGTGTGTGGTTTAGGAATATCAATTATAGATGAACCTGAGCTCCTAACTAATAATGTATGTCATACTGAACCAAAACCTAGTGCATACCATAAATATGGTTACAAATGTTACTGGGTTAGAGTTTGATTAGAATGGAATGAGTGAAGCCCCTAATTTTATATCTCATAAGTTATATGATATGCTTGATGCAGCTAATGAGGATATATGGCCTAATTGCAAAAGAAAAAAAAAAACTTTCCAAGTTATCTTCAGATGCACGATTGATGAATATCAAATATGAGCACCATTTACCAAAAAATTATTAAACAATATTTCATAATGGTACAATGTATCATTGCATGAGGATCACACAATGGTTAATAGTTTTTATAGTATCAATAAATTGATTTAAGGTTTAGGTCTTTCGGCTAAGAAGATTCTTTACTGCAAGAATAATTACATGTTATATTGGGGTGATGACTGTGACTTAAGGACAAACAAGTTTTGTGATTTTCCTAGATATAAGCATATGCCTTAAGGATCAAGTATATTTAAAAAAGAAGTTCCATATAAGAAGAAGTATTACTGTCCTTTTACATCAGAGACTGCAAAGGTTATATGTTTTTGAAGCAACTACCAAGTATATGAGATGACATGTTAAACATGAACAAAATGATGGTGTGATGGAACATTATTCAAATACTCTTGCTTGGAAATGTTTTAATAGAATGAATCCATAGTTTGCATCTAAAATCTACAATGTCATCTTGGATTGTACACTAATGGGTTTCAACCTTTTGGACAATCTAGACAACAATATTCATATTGGCCAACTATTATAACCCTTTATAATTTTCCACCTTAGATGTGTATGAAGGGGAAATATATGTTTATTTATGTTTTGGTTCTAGGACCTAACAATCCTAAACAAAAATTGAATTTATTCGTGCAACTCATGATTGACGAATTGAAAAAGTTATAGGGAATTGGGGTAGAGACATATGATATTTCTATAAAGCGTAATTTTCAATTGCAAGCTACCTTACTATGGACTATTAGTGATTTTCTCACTTATGGTATATTGTCTGGATGGAGTATTCAAGGCAGACTTGTTTGTTCGTATTACATGGAATATATTGATGCCTTCACACTTCCAAATAGTGGTAAGCAATCTTGGTTTGATAATACTTGAAAATTCTAATCGCCTAATCATCCATTAAGATGGAACAAAATTACTTTTCTAAAGAATCAAATAATGGAAGATTCGACTTCGCCTATAAGGTAAAGAATGTATGTGCTAGAAAAAATCACTAAATTATGATTGATGAAGGTAACTGAAGTTGGGTCTGAAAATGTTAATGGTCAAATAACAAAACAGATAAGAAGTGGAAGCAAGAAATGATGTATATTCTAGGAATTGCCTTATTGGAGTACCAATTTAATAAGGCAAAATTTAGATGTCATGCACATTGACAAAATGTGTTTGAGAATGTTTTAATATAGTGATGAATATAGAAGGGAAGTCTAAAGATAATGCCAAATATAGAGAAAACTAGAAGTTATTATATCTTTATCTAGAGTTCCATCGAGGTAATGCAACAAAAAAATATCCAAATCCAAAATATACACTTGATAAGCAAAGTAAATAAGTCTTAAGTGAATGGCCTAAGAATATTTGATTTTTAGATGAGTATGTATCCAATATGGATCGGTACATCGATATGCACAAGCTAAAGTTGTTTGTCATGAAAAGCCATGATTGTCATGTGTTTATGCAGTGATTAATCCCTATTGATTTTCATGAGTTATTGCCTTCACAAGTATGGAAACATCTCACAGAGTAAAGTATGCTTTTAAAAAAGTCACTGCACCGTGAATTAGGGAGGAAGACATGACATGTTTGGAATTGACATTCCTTTGACTTTGTGTAACTTCAAATAGATTTTCCCTCCAAGTTTCTTTGATTCAACGAAACATTAAGTTTTACACTTGGAATATGAAGAAAAAAGCAGGACTTATGCAGTATAGATGAATATATCCTTTTGAGAGGAACACCAATTTCATTATTTCTATTATGCAGGTCCTTTCAATTTCAATCCATTCATTTTTAATCTATTCACATATTGAATGATGTAGATTTCTTTGAAATTTAAAAAATAATGTAGGTTATACATGCAATGCATACTTAGTTGAAGAAACATCATTATTTTGCTTATATTATTTCAAACTGCATGTGTACAAGGCATAGAAGAGTACTTCAAAATGATGATGGTGGAAACTCTAAAATATCTAATATTCCAAGGAATTTGTCAATATTTACTCACCCAAGTAAACCATTTGGCAAACCTAAAAATAGAATGTTGGCAAACAAAGAATATCACATAACTTAAACATATATTCTTTTGAATTATCATGAAGTAACAAAATATGTCAAGTAAGTTATCATACTAATTCAACCTTTTATTTTGTAATTGTGAAAATAATGATATACTAATATTATATTGTACAAATTTTATGAAGCTTACATATTAACATGTTGAAACACACTTTCTCTAATATATCCATTAATGAGGTTAATAAAAAGTTGGAGAATTTTTTGGTTCAAGTCATGTGTGAATATACACTAGTCAATAATACAATAGTAAATTATAAGAGTAATTATTGGCTACATTATATAACTAATATAAATAATGAGTTATTTTGTTTTTTTAGGCAACTGATCCAACAAATGGAATCACAAATCAATTAATTATAAATCTTACCAAAGTTCCATTATCCAGTGTGACTATGTATCTCTTTTACTTCATAAATAGGTACAAGTTTCACACTAAAAAATATGGTTCCAATAAGGCATCAATCAATAGTGGAGAAAGTATTAAGGGTTCAAACTATAGTGAAAATGCATATGAATATTACTGTCAACTAATCGAGGTGCTAGTATCCTACACTTTGGATAAAAAAGAACCATTGTATTTTAATTTGAATGGTTTGGTCTAACGCCTAATGTTGGAATGAAAGTGTATGAAAATTACAATCTTGTTGAAATCAACCACAAGCATAGGTTTAATAAATATGAATTTTTTATATTAGCGATGCGAACTTGTCAAATGAATTATCTTTTCTATCCCAGTTTAAATTGGGATAAAGCTAATCAGTGGGCATCATTCAAAATCACAGCTAGATGATTTATTGAAATGAAGGGTGAAGCTATTATTAAGATATCATCTCAAGCTTCGTTTTAAGAGGATATGGACCAAAATTTACCTCTCATAGAAATTACGGAGAATGAGCCACCAAAATTTTAAATGATTCAGATGAGTCGTTCATGAAATTAAATTATGACAATGAAGATATTTAGTTTAACGAGGAAATGGAGCTACAATCAAAATTTGAACCATTGGAAGATATAATGTTTGAAGGTGATATATAGTATGATGATTCAGCGTAAGTAAAAAAGTTTTAGTATATTTAATTTTTAATTATGTTAATGTACAAATATGAATAAAACTTTTATTATGTAAATATTAAATTAGATATAAATTATAAATGTACATTTAGATGATATGTCATATACCTAGCGATACGGGTAAACCTTTCTGAGGTGGCACGCTAGGTAGAGGATGTATTCGTGATCGCAGGCTACCTCTGACACCGTTTTTGCCATACAACACATTGGCTTCGATGCCTGGACTTCCAATGATGTTGGCTCCACCTGTAAGTTTGACTCCTCATTTAGCTTATTCCCTTACTTCATCCCCTACTCTTGATCCTCCTTCAGCTCCATTTATGCCATTAGATCCTAGCACATCTAGAGGGCCATCAACATCGACAAATCAAGATGAGGCATATACAATTCCTATACCTGACTACAACCTCATATTTCTTTACAACATAGAAGGTATGTAATAATTATTTTGTATATTTTCTATTTATTTTCTTATTTTTATCTTATTAATTGTAACATTAACTATTTTTTTATTTTTTATTTTTTATTTTGTATCTGTTTAATAGATGCTCCCGTGCATGCTGAAAGATCTTCAAGCAGAAGATTCATCATGATGGCTTCACTTGTAAGAAGGGCCTCTAGTTTGTGAAGACCTTCTACTAGAAGGAGTTCATGGTAAGTAATATTTTATCATTTTAAGTTAAATATTTTAAAAATAAATATTATTTATTTACTATTTTTTTTCTGTTTATTGTTGGTACAAAGGTAGTTTCAATAGGAACAGACAGTTGATATCTTTGTTTAAAAAACCTTATTTAAGAAGGCTTATTTGAGGTACAAGGATATGCTTTATGATTTGAGCATAAGGGCAAGGAAACTTGGGTGCCTGATGAGGCCTTAGACCACTAGCAGACTCAGTGAAGTCTTTCACATGCTCAAGGTGTGTCTCACCAGGCTAGCCTAAATAGATAGATTGAGAAAGAAGGTCCTATCTCAGGTTCATCTAGGAACACATAGGGCTCTATACCCTATTCTGAGCAAGCCAGATGATTGGTAAGAAAGTGTTTTAAATTTATAAAATACTATTTAATTTTTCTATTAAAGGTTTTTTTTTTTAAAAATTTCTTCTTTTCATTGCCTTTATAATAGGCTCGATAGCTAGGACATGAAGTTCTTCCCATCGATGTCTTTTTGTATACATACACAAAGCAACATGACATGGAGACCTTCGTTGATGCACAGTCAAGGACAATTAATGTAAGTCACAATTTACTTTTTTATATTTTATTTTTTTATTAATTATTATTTATATCTCTCATACTTTTCAAAATGCATGATAGTATTCTCTGACATCATGAGCAACTATCATAGCCACCTCTAGGATCTGACGAGCCTCGTTAGGTGGACAAGCACAAGGTTTCCTACTACAAGTTCGGGGGTCAGGTGAAGGGTGTGGGATGGGTGATCAAGCCCCTCATTTTTATGGCGAGTCCTTGAGTGCCAACTCTTCTTTAGCTCTACCACCTTTTATCAAGAACTTACAGTGAAAGGCAAGTAGTTGAGAGGATTACATCCTATCACGCCCACGTCTAATCTGTGGATTCATGGATGCAAGCTATAGAGGATTGGTTGCACATTGTGTCCCAGCAAACTAGGATACTCTTCCATCTCATCTGTAGATGCCTATGCCATTTGCCTCAACTCCTCCTCAACCACCGACTATTGCTACTATTCCTCCTGCATCTGATCTTAATGCCTTGACAGCCACTGATGATTTTTTAGTAGACCAGGATGATGCCACAGCTAATAGTTTTTATAGTTTATTTGTATCAACTTTCACACACACACACACACACACACATATATATATATCATTATATTTTTGTTATTATTCTATATTTTGTAATTCTTTTATATTATATTATCTATATAATAAATATTTATATCATAAAAATTATGCAATTACTATTACAATATTAATATATTAATATTGTAAATTCAAAAAATACCTTTAAAGTTACATAAGGATTACCTACGAAATAATAAAAAATTTTAAAATTTCTTGACAAATTATCGACAGAATGATTACAAATAAAAAATATAAGCTTTTTAATTCACTGATGGATTACTGATGGACTGATTACAAATAAAAAAATATATGCTTTTAATTCATTGACAAATTGGCATCGATGTACCGACAAACTTATTGAAGGATGCGCCGATAGATAAATCTCATTGGTAATTTCATCGAGTTTTTGGATAGCTTTATCAATGGATTATCTGTCAACATTGTATTGGTACGTATGTTAATGAATTGGAATTTTGGTCAACATCCCTTTACCGACCAATACTCCACCTACGAATATTTACTGTCGGTATTTCATCGGTAAACATACATTACCGAATGAATCAATCCCATTACCAATGAAAATTGTTATCAGTAAATTGTTGATTTCTTATAGTGTGAAAATGGCTTGAAAATCATGATCGAGACAGAATTTCACAGTCGAGATTTACATATCACATTAATTTTTTCAAATTTCACGCTCTTGACTTCATTTAGCCCTCTTAAATTTTAAAAAAATTTCTAATTTCAACCATTATTCATTTCATATTTCCAAGGTCCAACAATCTGTTACTCACAGTTTTCATTTTTCATGGTCGTAATTTTCATTTTCTACTAGGTTATAACTCTTTAATTCTAAATGGTAATTTTCTTGCAATAATTGCAAATCTAGCTATTTTTTAACCCTTTTTTCATTCATTTCCTATGTATTTAAACCCCTTTGAATCCCTCTTTTTCATTTTTCCCTCTTTCCCTCATTCAAACTCACTCAATTCATCTTCTTTCTCTCTAATTCTATTATCCCTCTATTCTTGAACCTTTCTTTTCATCTTCTGCCTTCTCTTCCCTTCCATGACTCCAAGGAAACAACCAAAGGACACCAATAAGGGAAAAACCCCCTAAACATATTCTTCTTCCTCAAGTTAACCCCCATTCCATCTCTTGAAGGGACTGACACCCGAAGAGAAGAAGAGATATGAGGTGATCAAGACCAAAACCATTATGCCAAATAAAATTCCTTCCTCCTTTGCTCTAAAGTCCTTAGAGATTGATGGAGAAATTAAAGCCTATATTTCAAACTTAGGATGGAAAAAATTTATATTTAGAGAAAAATCGAGCTATAAAGAGGTGACAAAAGAGTTTGTGGCCATCTTAGAGATGAGCAAAGTTGTAAACACAATAGCAGGTATGTATGGCTTATTATTCCATTGCTTTGGCGAACCTCTCTATCTTTCCTACCCCAAATTTGCTATTTTTTTTAACTTTAAAATGGAGGATGATGTCCCTTAGAACCTTTCCTTTTTAACCTTTGAGATAAATAAGTTTTGGCACTAGATATCCATTCAATCTCGTCATGCCTCAAAGTATTCCCTAGCAAAAACATATTAAAAACCTCCCCTTTTGGCTTTTCTACCGAACTATCACCTTCAATATTAATGGCCAAGGTTATGGCAATGGGAGAGAGTCCCAAAAGGACCTTTGTTTTCTTTATACCTCATTGAGGTAAGCCAATCCAACCCAGTCATTTCTTCATTGATCAATTAGTTCATATGGCTAAAATGCTCCTCCATTTTCATATAACAACCATCTATAGGTATGTAGGAGCATTAAACCCATAAAATGAAAAATTTTTCAAAGCCACCTACCTCCCAAGCTCTAATTTACTTGACCTAAATTACCTCTTGAATGCCAAAACAATAAGACCTCATACCTATAAATATCTCCTTAGGTCTAAATTTTTAAGGCTCCAACAAGCCTCCCAACTATAAAAATGGAGAAGGTTTATTGTTGAAGAAGCTAGAGAAGATCCTAAGACTAAGAGCTACAAGTTCCTTCTCGAGCTCCTCCTCTCTCCCCAACCCCCTCCCTCCCCCTCCCCCTCCCCCTCCCCCTTCCCCCAATTTCTCTCTTTTCCTTAAATAAAAAGTTTTACAAGATCATGAGGATGTTGAAGTAAACATTCAAGCTTTTTAGTCATATCCATAGTGACATTATGGATCTTTAATAAAAATTTGAGCTTACCCTTTGTAACCTTCAAAATTTTAAGGAAGAGGACACTGAAGAAGAAGGAGGAGGCTATCAAAAGGGAGTCCAACAAAAAGAAGAAGAACAAAAGGAAGATGATCGTGATTTTTCTTTACCTCCTTAGTTATTTTTTCTTTTCATTTTTCATCTTCACTTTTAATCTCTTTTATGTTTTATTTTATGATTTTATATTTTCCAATCTTAGGCCTAATTATACAATAAAAAATTTATACATGTTTGATATTTTGAGTGTTGATTGAAATATTGGGTATTCATAAAAGTTTTCTTTCTCTTCTTAAAGAAATTTTATGTTTATTGCCATTTATGATTGACTAATTATGTTTAATTATTCATATTTGATGATTCATCCCTCTCACCTCTTATCTCTTTAATAATATATTTTATCCTTCTCTTTTTGATCTTGAAAAAAGGGGAGGGATTTCTTTTAATCATATGCAAAGAGGCAAGAATTAAACTACTATATGTAAATTGAATGCCAATATATTGGAATAATTGATATAACCTAGGGAAAGTATTGGATTAAGAGGGAACATACTCATAACTCTAAATTTAATACCTAAGTATTTATCCACATTTATTAAACCTATTTCTTAGCTAAGGAATTATAAGTTATAACTTCAATTTACTTTCAAACACTTAGAATCTATAAGGGTATGCATATTAAGGATTATTTTATTTGCATATTCAATCTAGATTATTAAAATAAAAAAGAGAGAGATTATTAAATTAGATTGGTCAAACCTAGGTCAAAACTATCTTTTAATCTTAACAATATAGATTAAAAGACTTGTTGAACTAAGCCTTGTTTTTATTATTACAAACACATATAAGAACTAACCTTTGTTTGAGTTATATGTATGAATTCTTACAAGTACATCAATTCATTGAACCATGATGATTGGAGAAAGAGTTATGATTAGAAACTCTAAGTACTAAGAGAGTAAAGATCAAGCTAACTAGTTTGACAGTCCAACGGGCATTGAAGGAACTCAATAGGCAATGGAATAACACCCTAGCATGAGCAAAGTCTTTTAGATCTCACAACATGCATTGTTCTCTATTACAATAAGTGTTGAATAACTCAAACACATGAGTTATGTACATTGAACTTCGCAATAAGCATTGTAATTTTACAATGGACATGGTTTTTCATTTCTCAAAAGGCATTGCATTTTTGTAACAGGCGTTAGACCAAATGACTTGAATTGAGAAAAGTTCTCAAAATCTCGAAATGGGCATTGGATCCTACCAATGGGTGTTGGAAAAGCTCCTTAGATTGAGATAAAGATTTTGGACCCTCCAATGAGGCATTCTCAATAATGCAACAAGCATTGAGGATATTCATCAAGCATTGAAAGTTCGCCAATAGTTGTTAATGTACTACTGAAGATCTTGGAAAATAGAGCATCAAGTTCACATCTTCCTAAAAATCTATAATTAGCATTGTTCATATCTCAGCAGGGGTTGATATTGAAGTCCAACAAACATTGAAGAATATCCAACACCCATTGAAGTTAGTTGAAAAACATTTGAGAAAGCCAAAAGATGAGTGTTGAGGTAAACTTCTTTCTAATGGATAGTCGCAACAAGCGTTTCATTAGTACTAATGATCATTGAAGTTGTATTTTACTTGGAAACCATTCATTTTTATGAAATCAATGATGGTTAATTACTCAACAACAGGCATGGAGAATTTCCAATAGGCGTTGACTATCTACATCTGTAATATGAAGTGACAACTTTCTTTATTGTTGGCATAAGGCACCAAGAAAAAGGGTTGAATTGGTGGGTTGTTTTAAAATTAAGAAGAAGATATATGTGTTTGGGAAGTGAAAAAGAAGATAAGAAGAATCAACATAAAGGTTTATAGTGGTTTGGGTGTTAACTAACCCTATGTCCACCTCCAATTTTACAAAATTGGGTATTTCACTCAACTAACTTGGTGTTTCGAAGCTCACACCAAACTTATACAACTTGTATTTTGTGGCTTACACAAAACCTTTACAACTTGTATTTTCTAAGCTCACACAAAAATCTCTCACAAGTGTTTTTAGGCTCACACTTCAACCTCTTATAAGAGTTTTTGAATCTAGGCTAACTCTTAACCTACTTACAATGGTGTTTATTGCTCACACCAAACAATCAACCACACTTAAAAAAGAGTAAAGAATGAGTAGCAAATTAGCAAGAAGTTATTTATAATTAATTCAATTCTCTATTGCATTTACATCTTTTTGGTGGAGAATTTATAGCTCACATCCACCAAAAAGAAGTTACTCTAAAACTATCTCCAAATCTCTAAGTTTTACTAGACAGATTTTGCATTAAATGCTTGTTAGGCAGAAATCGAGGTCGCTACTAGTAGTTCGCGATCACAAATTTTCAATTTTCATTGAGAAGCCAGAAATCACGGCAGAGAACTTCATTCTGTGTCTAACGGCTAGTCCACGTGTCACTCATCCATTGGTTATCCAAGAAAAATAGTCATTGTGTTCTACCTACTACTTAAAAGTTGCAATCACTAGTTGTCTTTGCCTTGGGCGTGACTGAGACCATGAATTTCTTTATTTGAAGACAAAATTTATTATTTCTTAAGTCGCGATCATGATAAAAAATTTACCCTTGCGATGTTTGATCTTCAACGATTACCTTGGATACTTAGCGTATTGTGGCTGTGGCTTTGGTTCCTTCTTTTGTCACTATAAAATTTACGGTTACGCCACAGGACACGATAGCCACTGTGAATTCCTCTGGAAGATGGTAGGGGGAGCATCTACTTTCTCTTGTAAATCCACCAGGTCACTGTGTAGGTGGGAAAGGAGGAGAAATCTTTTCTTGAGCATCCTCATTACCTTGTCCAATTTTCAGTTGATGGTGGCAAGAGAGACTTTGGACTTAGGTTTTGGTTGAGGAGGTGGGACTGGTTCTCCTCCTTCTTCAATGATAAGCCTTTTTCTTTTGGAAGCCTGGGATGTTTCCATCTTTTTTCCTCTAAAAACACCTAAAGTGTAGGCATAATAATATGGATGAATGGCTTTTGCATTGATAAGATAGGTGAGGTCTAAAAAGTTTTGAGAGGGAAGAAGATTCTTAGTGAGAAAATTTTCATTTTCCTCATTAAGAGCATCAACATATCAATAGACAATAGTTACATGAGAAGGGAGAAGAAACTGACTCTTAGGTTTGGTGCTCATGTGAATCAGTTGATCCACAAGATACCGACCAATTTGTATGGGCTTGTTTTTGACAAGGTAGAAAAGGAAAGCAAGATCCTTTTAGGACATTTTTTCATTACCATCCCCTCTTGCATTAACAGAAAAGGTGATGATATGATGAAGTAGCCAAAAAAATAGGGTTCAAATGTATTTAACTAAGGAGGTTTTAGGGTTATGTTTGGCCTCAATGGAAATCTCATACCAAAACTCAGAATAAATAACATTAAGAGTGAAAATGATGAATGGAATGTCATTTCTGACTTGAAGTTGAAAAGAGTGAATAATTGTTCAAAGATGATGAAATAAGGATCTCTCAAACATGGAATACTAACTCGTATTGGCCGGCACAAGATTCGGGTCTCTGACATAGAGTCGCGATACACATGAACCCTCTCATGATTTCCTCATATCGAGGCTCGTCACGAAAGATGAATTCGTTCCACCCCAAGTTAGGCAGAAATGCATGGATTTCATCTTTGATTCCTAGCGACTCAATGAGAAAGGTAGAAGTAATTTTGTTTGAAAGGATGATTTTGGAGGCATTTGCCTTGTAGCGATCCTTCTTTTCTTTCGTAGTCCTTTTCATTTGGTGAAGAGTTGGGGGTCCAAAAGGTTGTGCTACTACCTTTACCTTCTTTGTTCTAAAAGCTTTCTTAGGGGCCATTTGAGAATTAAAGGAAGATTGAAGATTTGAGAGTAAGAAGATGATGCATAGAGATAACTTAGCAAGAGTGATATGAATCACTGTTTGAGGGGTTTATATAGGCCAAGAAAGGGTGTGAAAACAGTTTAAAATGATCAAAAAACAAATAAATAAAGAAGTACAATGGTTGGCAATCAAATCACTTAAATATATGGCAGTTACCCAAATTCACGATCACAATCTAAAAGTCATGACCGTTAATTCTAAAAAATATGAGTAATGGATAAAAAAAACCTCAAGAAATAGCACGTTCAATGGTTAAAAAGTTTTGAAATGTGGACAAATTCATAGTGGAGAATGAATTTTACGATCGTGAATTGATGGTTATCAGCCGAAGAGATGAGTACCTGTAATTCGCTACCATGAATCACAAAATAGCGACCGCGAATTACAAGGTAAAAGGACAACTATGAAATTTTAAGACTTGACATTTAACACTGTGATCCACTTTGATATTTTGATGTTTACTTCATGCAAGTTGGCATTGAAAACCACAATTGCACATGAAATTAAGACATCTCAAAGAATAAACATCATACATAACACAAGGCAATCATTCAATCATGGAAAAATGCAATATGTAAAATGATCTAAATTTCTCACTTTAAGGAGCTTCTATCAAGCATTCCAAATTCTCTCTTAATGAAGTTCATCCTTTATTCATTGAGAGGTTTAGTGAAAATGTCTGCAAGTTGATGATTTATGTCTATAAACTTTAACACAACATCACCATTCTGGACATTAAGAAAATGATGCCTAATGTCAATATGTTTGCTCCTAGAATGTTGGATGAGATTTTTTAAAAGATAAATTACACTTGTGTTGTCACATTTGATGGGAATATGATCAACAACTTTGCCATAATCCTTTAATTGTTATTTCATTCAAAGAACTTAGGTGCGACAATACCCGCAGCTACATACTCAGCTTCAGCTGTGAATAAGGCAATTGAAACTTGCTTCTTGCTAAACCAAGACACTAAACATTCTCCTATAAATTAGCAAGTTTCAAAAGTGCTCTTTCTACTAAAAGACTACCAGTATAGTCTACATCCGAGTAACCTATGAGACTAAATTTAGTATCTCTAGGATACCACAACCCTAAGTGCAATGTGCCATATAATTATTTGAAAATTCTTTTGACAACATTCAAATGTGATTCTTTGGGCCAAGATTGAAATCTAGCACACATGCATACACTAAACATTATATTAGGTCTAGAAGCAGTAAGATAAAGTAGAGAATCGATCATACCTTGATATCTCTTCTCATTGACCGTCTTACCCGATTCATCCTTGTCCAATTTGATGGTAGCACTCATTAGTGTTTTTGTAACTTTGTATCCATCTATGCTAAATTTCTTGAGAATGTCTTTTGCATATTTGGCTTGGTTGATGAAGATCCCTTCTTTGGTTTGCTTGATTTGTATACAAAGGAAAAGTTTGAGCTCTCTCATCATGCTCATCTTGAATTCCCTAGTCATACACTTAGCAAACTCCTAACATAAAGATTCATTAGTAGCACAAAAAATGATATCATTAACATAAATTTGTACTATTTGTGTGTCATGATTATGCCTTTTTACAAATAATGTTGTGTCAACCTTCTTTTTTCAAAATCATTTTTCAAAAGAAAAGAACTAAGCCTTTCATACCAAGCTCTTTGGAGCTTGTTTCAAACCATATAAGGCTCTATTCAATTTAAAAACATAATTTGGAAAACTATAAGATTCAAAACTAGGAGGTTGTTCAACGTACACTTCCTCTTTAATGACACCATTTAGAAAAGCACTCTTGAAATCCATTTGAAAATGTTCAAAATTCATATGACATGCATAAGCCAAAAGAATCCTAATGGCCTTTTGCTAGGGGGCATAGGTGTCATCATAGTCTATGCGTTCCTCTGGGTTGTAACCTTTTGCAACCAATCTAGCCTTATTCCTAGTGATGAATACTTACTCATCTAACTTGTTCCTAAACACCCATTTGCAACCTACATTTTGGTATACCTTAGGCCTTAGAACAAATTCCCACACATTATTTCGCTCAAATTGGTTGAGCTCCTCTTGCATTCCTACACATTATTTTTCTCAAATTGGTTGAGTTTCTCTTGCATGGCAATCACCCAACTCTCATCATTAAGAGCCTCATTAATAGATTTTGGCTCAAATTGAGAGAAAAAAAAGGCAAGATTATTATCTAAAACATAAAGTAAAGATCTAGTACTTACACCCTTTGAAGTATCACCAATGATTAAACCTTTGGGATGATGCTTGGAGAATTTTCAATCCTTAGGTAGATCTTGACTTGGCAATTCTTCTTATTGATGGTGTGGCTCTTTATCCACTCTTAATGATTTGTCCTCATCATTATCCTTGTCTTCCTCTATTGTAGTGTACTCTAATTTCAATTTCTTAAAATCAACTACAAGATTATTAATAAAAGAACCTTTCCTAAGATCAAGCTTACTAGATTCATCTAATACAACATGCATGGACTCTTCAACAACCATTGAACTCTTATTAAAAACCTTATAGGCCTTGCTAATGGTGGAATAACATAAGAATATGCCCTTATTAGTTTTTGAGTCAAAATTTCCAAGATTATACTTGGTATTCAATATATAACACTATTCTGAACTTCTTCATGTTGGTGACGATTGCTAGGAGTCTATTTGTCGTGTCCATGATGCTTTTTTCCTCTTTCATCGTGAATAACTCCCACTCCATCACATACATCTCAAGTCGGCTAGGTTTTACCAAGGTGGTGCCCTTATGATAGTTCTCCAATGCCTTCCAAATACCATGAGTAGTTAGACAATGTTAAACCCTTCCAATTTCTTCTCTCTCGAGAGAGCTTAGAGATTGCCATGGCTCTTTTATTTCTACCATTGGATCTTATGTGTGCTTCAACCCACTCCTCTCTAGGGATTAGCTCCTTACTTCCATCCACTACTTTGGTTGCTAGTTTCCACTCCTTAGCAATAATATCCCATAGATCTACCACATCCGTATATAGATAGATTTCCATCTTATACTTCCAATGAGCATAGTCTGCTCCATTGAAATATGGCTTGAGGTGAGTGTGAATTCCTTCATGTGCCATGATCTTTACTTACACAATTAAGTTTTTTAGTGAGACTTGGCTCTGATACCACTTGTTGGCCTAGGGCACCAAGAAGAGGGGTTGAATTAATGGGTTATTTTAAAATTAAAAATAAGATATATGTGTTTGGGAAATGAATAAGAAGATGAGAAGAATCAACACAAAGGTTTATAATGGTTTAGGTGTTAACTAACCCTACGTCCACTCCCTAATTTTACACAATTGGGTATTTCACTCAGCTAACTTGGTGTTTCCAAGCTCACACCAAACTTATACAACATGTGTTTTATGGCTCACACAAAATCTTTACTACTTGTGTTTTCCAGGCTTACACAAAAACTTCTCGCAAGTGTTTTTAGGCTTACACTTTAACCTCTTACAAGATTTTTTGAATCTAGGCCAACCTTTAACCTACTTACAATGGTGTTTATTGCTCACACTAAATAATCAACCACACTTAAAAAATAGTAAAAGAATGAGTAGAAAATTGGCAAGAGTTTGGTTATAGTTAATTCAATTCTCTTTTGCATTTACATATGTTTGGTGGAGTATTTATAGCCACTTCCACCAAAGAGATGTTACTCTAAAACTATCCCCAAATCTCCAAGTTGTGCTAGGAAGATTTTACACTAAATGCTTGTCAGGCATAAGTCGCAATCACTACTAGCAGTTTGCGATCGCGAATTTTCAATTTTCACTAAGGAGTCAAAAATTGTGGTAGAGAATCCCATTCTATGTCCAATGGTTAGTACACGTGTCACTCATCTATTGGTTGTCCAAGAAAAATAGTTGTGTTCTACCTACTACTTAAAATTTGTAGTCTTGAGTTGTCTTTGTCTTAGGCATGACTAAGACCATGAATTCCTCTGTTGGATGAGGAAATTTATAGTTTCTTGAGTTTTGACTATGACTAAAAACTCACCCTTACGATTTTTTATTTTCAACAGTTACCTTGGACACTTGGCGTGATATGGTTGTGGCTTTGGTTCCCACCTTTGTCACTATGAAATTCGCGGTCACAACATAGGACGCGATAACCACCACAAATTCCTCTGTGACTCAAGCTTATTTCCTTTGGCTAAGTTATGGTTGCGAATTCTTCTAGCCGAGCTCCTTTCATCCTTATAGCTTATTCCCAGTCATGATTTAGGGGATACAGACCGCAAATTTGGGTGACCTTCATAAGATTAGAGATTTTGATTTCCATCCAACTTCCAATTGAAAAACTATCTTATAAACTACAAAACAACACTTAATGAAAACATTAGAATTGATCAATCTCTATTGTTAAGATCAAAAGAGGTTCATGACTTAGGTTTAACCAACCTAGTCCAACATTTCTAATGGCTAGTTCTTTATTTCAACATATAAAAAGATCTGTTCACAATAAAAACAAACAGAAAAGTCCATTCCATTAAGCAAGTATTCTATTATGAAAACTATTTTCAAATAAAAAGGGTTAACCAAGAGTGATCTAGCAATTAAGAGAAGTTTATTATTTAAAGCTTGTAAGTTTTATCTTTAAAATATAGTTTGAAGAACAAGCTTTTCAGATATTCTCTCAATACTTTTAACCAGATCAAGCATACTTTATAAGTGTACTACTTTAAAGTAATTTATTGTTTGAGTGAGAGAGTTATCCTTATCTTTAAAGCTATATTTTGTTTGAGGAAATCCTTGGTTAGGAGATATTAAAAACCATATTTTTTGAAAGTTTAAGGTAGTACCTAGAAACTACTTTGGGAAAAGGTTTTAGTAACACCCGTAAGTCTACTTGTAACAGCTTGGTAGTGCCCGAAAACTACTATTATAAAGGTAGTTGATATCACCTTAAGCTCTCTTGATAGTGAAGGCTCTAATAGGTGTACTAGAGGAGAGGACGTAGGCAAGTTGCGTCGAACCTCTATAAATCTCATGTCTTGAGTCTTTATTCATTTCCACACTCAATTTTTATTTTTAATTACTTGTCATTGCCATATTCAATCCTCTTATAATGAGGGATAACAAGACTCTAATGCCTTTTTTAAATGTTTATCTTGCATAAATTAAGTTAGGAAGTAAGTTGAAAGCCAAATGAAAGTGAAAATTTTCCAAGTCTCAACATTGTCCTCTAGTTCACACTCAAGACATCTAGATCGTGATCAAGATCAAGATCATAACCACTATTTGGTGTGTCGTGACCGTTATTGCCTGAAATAATGGGAACCAAACCTTTAATTTAATTCACAATGAAAATTTGTGGTGGGACTCATGACCATAACATTCAAAGCATTTCAAAGCGCTCCAACGGTAACTTGCGAAACCCATAAAAGAAAACCACATGTCCTATGAGTTGTTTGGAGATTTAAAGATCACAACTATAACCTAATTTTAAGCTTTGAACTAAAATAGGCAATTGGCCTGGTCTAACCCATGGGTTAGTCCGATCTAAGTAGTTCCTAAGAAGGGAGGGATGACAATTATGATCAATGATAATAATAAGTTTATCCTTACTAGGATTGTGGCGGAGTGGAGTGTGTATCAATTATAGGAATCTAAATACGATAAACCATAAGGATCACTTCCCCTTGCCATTTATTGATCAAATGTTGGCAAGACTTATAGGTCATATGTACTATTTCTTCTTAGATAGGTACTCAGGCTACTACCAAATTTAAATATCATAGAAAGATCAAGAAAAGATGACATTCATATGCCATATGGCACATTCGCTTATAGGCATATGCCTTTTGGGATATGCAATGTGCCAGCCACCTTTCAAAAATGTATGATGCCTATTAGAACAAATAGTAGAAATATTTATTTTTGGTGATACCTTTGATGCTTGTTTGTCGAATCTTAACAGGATTTTAGAAAGATGTAAGAGACCAATCTCATACTTAATTAGGAAAAGTGTCATTTCATGGTACAAGATGGCATTATGCTTAGGCATACAATTTCATCCAAAGGCATTAAAGTGGATCAGGCAAAGATTGAGGTAATAGTGAAATTGCCTCATCCAACACTTATAAAGGGGATAAGGAGCTTTCTAGGCCATGCGGAGTTTTATAATCATTTTATTAAAGATTTTTCCAAGATTTCTAAATGACTTTGCGTTCTAAGGATGTTCCTTTTACCTTTACTGATGAATGTTTAAATGCTTTTCATAGGTGAAAAAGGGAACTCACTTTCATACCAATCATGACAAAGTCAAATTGATCTTTGCCATTTAAAGTGTGGTGTGATACAAACGACTATATTGTTAAAGTTGTTTTAGGGTAAATGAATGATAAATAACTTCATGTTGTATACTATGCAACCCAAACCCTTTATGATGCCTAAATCAATTATGCCATTGTGAAAAAAAAAAACTATTAGCTATTATGTTTGCTTTTGATAAATTCTGATCATGTTTGCTTGGTTCTAAGGTTGTTATTTATATTGATCATGCAACAGTTCATTACTTGTTAACAAAGAAGGATGTAAAACCAAGGCTCATAAGATGGACTCTTTTGCTATAAGAGTTTGACTTAGAGATTAAGGATAAAAAGGGTATAAAGAACTTAGTTGTCGGCCACCTTTCATGCCTAGAACATCTACAAGAGGAAGAGGTAAGTATCCTAATAAATGAGGCTTTTTTGGATAAGCAACTCTTCCTTTTGGAAGCTTTTTAAACTCCATGGTATGCAGATTTTGTGAATTATTTGGTAAGCAGCATTATTCCTTATGATTTTACTTCCCATCAAAAGGAAAAGTTTATACATGATGTAAAATTTTATCTATGGGAAAACCTTATCTATTTCAAGAATGTGCTAATGGTGATTATAAGATGATGTGTACCAAAGGAGGAGATAGGAGATATTTTACTTTATTGTCATACCTGAGAATGTGGAGGATAATTTGGTCCATCTAAAACCATGACTAAGGTATTATAAAGTGGATTCTTTTGGCTTCATTATTTGCTTATTCCTTAGCTTTTATCAAAGCTTGTGATAAATACCAAAAAACAGGTAGTATTTTTAAGAGGAATGAGATGCCCTTAAATTATATAATTAAAGTGGAGCTTTTCAATGTGTGAGGAATTGATTTCATAGGCCCCTTTTCAAAGTCATTTGGAAATCAATACATCTTGGAAGTGGTCGACTACGTTTCCAAGTGTGTTGAAGCCATAGCCACTCTTTTGATTGATTTCAAAATGGTGTTTTAGTTCTTAAAGAAACATATCTCTATGACCTTTAGAGCCCCTGTGCAATTATAAGTGATGGGGGATTGCACTTTTGCAACTGGTAATTTAAGTCCTTACTCAAAAAGTACGGGGTAACACATAATGCCATATCATCCTTAAACAAGTGGCCAAGTAGAGGTGTCTAATAGGGCAATTAAGCATATTCTCGAGAAAATGATCAACTCTTTAAGGAAGAATTAATCTTTTAAGCTTCTCGATGCACTTTAGGTGTATAGAACTGCATACAATATGCCAATTAGCACCACTCCTTATTGCTTAGAGTTGGATAAGCTTACCACTTGTTGGTCGAATTAGAGCATTAGGCTTATTGAGCAATTAAATTTTAAAACTTTGATTTACAACTTGCTAGTGACAAAAGGAAACTTCAACTTAATGAACTTGAAGCCTTTTGACCTCAAGCCTATGAGAATAACCAGATTTACAAGAAAATCACCAAATGATGGCATGATAGTCACATTTTAAAAAAGGAGTTCAAGGAAGGGCAAAATATGTTCCTCTTCAACTTAAGATTGCATTTCTTTTTGGGTAAATTAAAGTCTAAATGGTTTGGACAGTTTGTCATAGTCAAAGTTTATTATCATGGTGCCATCAAAATTGCAAACTCTAATGGTGAAATTTTCAAAGTAAATGGCACCGATTAAAGCCATATTATGAGGAAGAAACACACAATTAGAAGAGACTCTTTATCTCTCATATACCTCTGCATAGAAACCAAGCACAAGGATTAAGCTAGAGACCTTAAACTAGCATTTTTTTTTACGACAATTCCCTACTTTATCCTTTCCTTTTTACTTACGTGCTTTTTATTTCATCTTGTTTTGATTTATATCTTAAGTTGTTTTGTTTATATGGTTGTTTATGTAGGTGATTCTAGCCAAAAAAAAAAATCAAGTTACAATTGTCAAGCTAAGTTTGAGGGAGTTCTCTTTTCCTCTTACTTTTAACTATAACATGATGCCTTGCAATTTATTTGAATTAGTTATTTTTAGTTGATTTTATATTTACAAGATGTATTATAACCATGAGGGGTAAGATTCATGGTATGTAAAAGATGTATTATCACCATGAAGGGTAAGATTCATGGTCATTTTGATGGTTCAGCTTACGCACACCATGCGCATGACCATGGCTCAAACAAAGGAATAGGGTTCAAAACTTCATGTCACACACAACCATGTGCATAACTGTGCACTTTTATAGCTATCAGGGTAAAATGTTTGAGCATGGTCATGCACCTTCATTAGCCATTTGAAAGAAATATTGACAATGCCTCTGCACTCACCTATGTCCTTTGAACCCAAAATGCATGATCATGTGAATGGTCATGTCGCATTCAAATCTTATTGTTTAAATCCTCATGCCCCTTCTTTTCTTTTCACTCTCTTTTCCCTACCTTAGCATAGTCGTGCTCCTCTTGCCCTCATTCCTAAGATCGGCCCTTCCCTTTAAAAGTCCTTCTTAAAACTTCATTTTTTCTTTCTCAATCACATCCTTCTCGACCTCATCATGCCTAACCACTGTAAAACCTTTATCCTCTAGGGGTAAACCAAACTTCATTAATCAAGAGTATGAGGCCAGGTATGAAATGCTTTCTAAATGCCCTCTTTTACAAACTAAATTCATGGATTTGAGAGCTTTCGCAGTTATGGGTTTCATTGATGAAATCAATGAATTTTTTAAGATTCTTAAATAAGAAACATTGCATAAATCTATCTGAATTCTTACAAAGAATTGACCCTAAAATTTTTAAGTTCTCTATGTGTTAAAACTCGGCCTTTAAGGGGATTTATTCTTTTGGAACTATATCTTTCCAACTTTATAGAAATAATTACTTGCTTTCTCCTAATGAAGTTGTTAAGGCATTTGAGTTAGAGAATGATGGGATCACTGATGTTCCTTTGGGTTTTGATAATCTAGAGGCTTGGGCATCATTTGGAAGGTAAAGACCTTATATAGCTATATTAGGAATTCGGCCTTGAAATATATGCATCGATTATTGTCTTATTGGGTGACCAAAAGAGAGGATAATAATAATGGAGTAAATCGCATTGAACTATTATTTTTAGGGTGTATCTAGAGCAATATCACCATTAACATAACTTGATGGATTATCTATCACATGGGGAATGTAGCGAAGAAAGATTTGGAGGTTATTGTCACTTGTGTTGCCCAATATTTGGGTCTTTACAATCCTCATCAAACTGATGGTCTAACATAAGGAAAAGATCCTAGTTTGCTATCTTACTATACCATGTTGCGCATGGGGCTTATTGTGATGAATATGCCTTCTTAGGCTGGTAATGATTGGGATAATATCAAGGCACCCCTTGAAGGGAGTTCTTCATATATGTCGCCATCTCCTCCAATTTCTTTGGTTCCCTTAGATGGTGTCTTAGCATAACTGGAATCTAGGCTAAAGCATATGGATCAATAGTAAAATGCTTTCAAAGATGAAGTTTGCTTAAAGCTCGCCTCCCTTGATTACAGAATCAATGGTTTGAGTAGTGATATCCTAACCTATTTCAATCATGTTGGGTTCCTTCTGGCTCTTCCATCAAAAGATTGACCATCCATTTGTTATCTTTGGGTTATGTTGTTCTTATGTACTTTGGTTTGCTTTTGGTTTGTCTGTATTTCCTTGTTAGAACAATTTTTAGACTTGTGCCTTGTTACTAATATGCTTCCTTTTTTGCTAATGTAAGGCTTAAAGCCTCTTCCCTTGTCTTTGGATGTTTGCTTTTTATAAATATAATCTTAGCCAGTTATCTCTCTATAAAGGGAAGTTTTTGTCCTTTTCTTCTTTTTTTTTCTTCTTTTGCTTCTTATCATTAAGAACAATGAACTTCAAGTTTGTGGGCAACTGCAGGTATTACATGAATTTTGAGCATGATTATCACTTAATCACTTATTGTTTACACACATTTCTTTTAATTCTTTTGTTTAAGAGTTGGGTGTTGGGTCTTAAAGTGAAAATTTGATGAAGAAAATTTATAACCATAGTTTGGATTTACTTAAGATAAAATTGTTTATGATAATAATTGTTTATAATTTAGCATGTCTTTATCCATAATTAATCAAGCACATTAGAACAAAAGTGAGCATAATTGGTATAATTAGGATTGCATTACGAGGTCTTGTCAGTCATGCATATTTTAGGTGAGTATATTTAGAAAGAAATAGAATAAAGGCTCATTCATTATTAAATTCAACCATAGAGATCAATATAAGTTTAAGGGTGGCCCATTAATATTATGATATTTTGCTTTTAATTTAAAAAATGATGAATGAAAAGGAAATTGAGCAA
The DNA here is from genome assembly GCA_949677035.1 of Omphalea diandra. Taxonomy (NCBI): domain Eukaryota; kingdom Viridiplantae; phylum Streptophyta; class Magnoliopsida; order Malpighiales; family Euphorbiaceae; genus Omphalea; species Omphalea diandra. The sequence goes on along the minus strand of CATIWR010013853.1, from coordinate 13,186 downwards.
AATAATAAAAAAAAAAAAGAAAAGAAAGAAAAATATCAATCAAGCCACAAAAAGGGAAAGCAACAAAAGTTTTATGAGTATTTTTACAAAGTAAAAGTATGAGCTATGCACATAAATTGCTTCATGGCACCTCACATCATCTATATAGCTAATATCTTAGCAAACATTCTCTTGTTTTGGACTTGACCTTTTTTTTTTTTTTGGATAACCTAAGCCTTACATTACAAGTTATAAAAGGACCTCATGATTTTCAAGATTGGTAATGATTTACATTAGTGGAAAAGGATGGATTAGTTTTGCCTATGGTCATATGTGATTCTTTAGAATTGAAGTGGAATCTTGTTAGACTTATGTGTGAAAGAAAGTCATAATATTGCATGAAAAATGATGCCAAGTCACACATACACACTCTTTTTGTGTTTGATTGATTGAAAGTAATGCATGATTTGATTTTGAACCTATTCTTATAATAAAGTAATTTTATTAGCTAAGAAAAATCTTCTCTTCGAGACCTAGCACTTGATCTTGGTCATTAGAATTTTGAAATTTGCATTTGAAGAAAGTAATCCTTGCTTAAGGATAAGCAAGAGTTTAAGTTTGGGAGAATTTATTTAGTCTCATAATTCTAATAATTAACATGTTATTTCCTTCCAAATTTATGAATTAGTACTTAATTTATGCCCTTAATTGAACCTTATTGAAGATATTTTGTGTTTATAGGGAAAGAATTTAACAAATAAGAATAAAGAGAGAAAAAAAAGGTGAAGCATGACCATGAGCATAATCATGCCTCACTTAAGGTCAAAAGGCATCAAGGAGAAGCACGACCATGATTCTAATAGCACAGTCATGCCTTTTTTATAGGAGAAATATATAAAGGACATAAACATCAACACGACCATGCTTATGGTCATATGTGAAATGAAACCACGAAAGGAATCAAACACACCTAAGAAGCACAACTGTGCTTTATGCTACAAGCTAATTGCAAAAGAGCACCATCATGCGCACGATTGTGTGTTTCATTAAACCAAAATCATAATTCGACAATCTTAAAGGATTTCTTTCCTATTCCAAGCCTTAAAACTTCCTTTCTCTAAGACTTGATTAGAGCATTGTTTAACGAGGAAATTGAGCTAGAAATAAGGAGAGAGAGAACCTAAGGAAAAGTACATCATTCAAGAGGGTTTTTCATCAAATTTTTAAAGAGCGAAAGGTATAAGCAATCAAAGGAATCAAGAAGAAGTTCATGGCTACTCGTAGGGCTAAAATGATTATTTTTCTTTTTGTCTTTCTATTCTACTATGAACTAAACTCATTTTGGCTAGAATTGTAAATGGACCTTGTTTGATTTATATTAGGTTTCTTAATCTGTCTTTTGATTTCATTCATTGTTTGTGCTAGTAATTGTTAAGTACATCTTGTTAGATTAATTGGCCATTGATCATCTTAGTTTTGTGAATAAACAATGGAGACATGCTTTTCATAAAATGAAACCTTCAACAATTCCCTTATTTTATTATTGAGTTAAGGAAACTTAACAAACCATTGTTATCCACAGAGTCTTGCTTAATAAGGCAATTCCATGATGACTAGCTTCTAACTTAAGGGATCTTTAGCTTAACATGCCTTTGTATGTCAATTTCTACTCGAAAAGGATTAATTGATCACCCTAATGACTCGACAGTAGCACATTATGCATGAACCAATTAGACAAGGATTAGGAAACCCGTACAAGAAGTTTAAATATCACTTATATATTATGTAAGAAGTTTAAGTTTAAGTATTACTATTGTATAAAAAGTTTAAGTATTAATATTATATAAGAAGTGTAAGTGTAACTTATATATTAATTACTATGTTTGGAATTTTTTATTATTAGAAGCAGGTTTGAAATTTTCCTAATTAGAAGTTTCTTTTTATGGTAATTAATTTTTCTAATTTTCTATTTATAATTTTTTTAATATGACAGTTGTTTATAACATAATGTAAAATAATAATATGGCATATTATAAAATTGTGACACGTGACTGTATTATATATAATTATTTGACAAATGACAAACAATGATTTAAAACTAATTTTGATATTACAATTAATAAGAAATTTATTTTAAGTTAAAAATTTTGATTTATTATTTTAAAAGTATTCTAATTGAAGTGAACATTTTAACTAATAAATAAATAAAGTTATCAAACAAACTTAAAAGCTATAAGTGTTTAAAATTTTAATTTTAAGTGTTGTATTGGGTTATTAAACAAACCCTTAGTTTATTTATTACTAAATATACAAGTTTAAAAATATAAAAAACAATTATAACATTCACCTCTTATATGCCTTCACAAGATGTTGTCCCATAAAAAACAAACACCAATCTTGAATCATAATAATTGATGTTGTTGTTCAGAAAATGGCTTCATCAAAATATCAGCTAATTGATCTTTACTTAAAATATGTTGAACATGAAGTTGTCCATTGTTATCCTTCTCCATAGTCTAATTAAGCAAGCTTCATGCATGTATGGAAAATGGAATTATCACTAAATTATGTAGTGCCAAAATTTGGATAAAGAATAGTAAGAGTGTGTGTAATCCAATATTAAGCTCAGAAAGAAGAGATGAAGAGCCAAACTAATTTAGTTCTTGTAGATGCTACAACTCGATACTTTGCTTTTGCAGACGATCTTACAACTATTTATTACTTTTTCAAAGCTTAAGAGATGCAGTCTAGGTAGCACAAAAATGGGAAATGTGAAAATAGAAAACTTAGAAACGAACATAAAGAAATGAAAATTTTCAAAAATGTAGGAAACAAAACATGGGAAAAATATTTAAATATAAAAATATAAAGATATATTTATAAATATTTAAATATAGAATTATATTTATAAATATTTTTTTTCTCATATATATTTATAATAAATATTAAAATAAATAATTATTAAATCATACCAAAACTACTTCTTCTATAAGGCATATCCAAACTTTATCAAACATGGACTCCAAACTCATAGTAGACACAATGAATCTCTTATTCATTAGTGTTAAAAGCTAAAAAAAATGTATTTCTAAAGTGGAAATGTATTTTTGAATTTTTTTAAAAATGCATAAACGAATCTAAAATGTTTTGGTCAAGTTTTAGTGAGTTTTCTAAAGGAAAACATTTTTGAAATGCAAAAATACCTCCCTTCAGGAGTTTTTGTGTATCGAAAGATGCAACTTCCTCTAAGATATATAAAATAAGCCATGGTAGAAGTGAAAGTATTTTTGTCAACTACCCATTTGCCTTAGGATAAGTTGTTAGTGTGGCTTCCATGTATAGACTAAGAAAGATACCATGGTACATAGTTTCTTTATAGTAGCAAATCAATGTCTTTATAAATTGTCCAATGATATTTACTGGGGAAAACTACATAAGGCCTATTGAAAGAGAGAAATTAGGGAGGAATTAAGTATGCTACAAAATGCAATAGCATCAATAAGATGAAAGCCATCATGAAATAAAAGATATGCATTGGTAGTCAATGGAGAAGATGCTTTTCAACATCAAACATTTCTTATGGTTTAGCAAATCATAGATGTAGCTATGTTGACTAAAAATTAACCAATTTTAGTGCAATACCTCAATGCCAATGAAATAACTTAATGTTATAAGGTCCTTAATCAAGAAGTATTAAGATAGATAATTGATAAATTTGGTAGTAAAGAGATTATTTCCTTTTATCATTGTCAAGTCATTTACATAAACAAGAAAGTAAACTTGAACACAAAAGTTAGAATATATGAATAATGATGAGTCAGTCTTAAAGTTATGAAAGCCAAATTCCTGTAAAAACATTTTCAAAGCTTGATATTAGGCCTCATGTACTTTATTAAGGTTGTATAGAGACTATTGAAGTCTAAACATAAATGAAGGGTTAGTAGAGTCTATAAAATCAAATGGTTGAGTCATGTGCACTTCTTATGTCATTTCACCATTGGGAAAGGTGTTATTAACATCTAATTTCATGATTGTCCAATTTTGCAAAACTATTATGGCAAGAATAACCCAAATAGTTATAGGTTTGAAGACTAGATTAAATGTTTCTAAATGATTAACACTAGGACACTAATGGAAGCCTTTAGATACCATCTTGCCTTTATATATGGTCCAATTAAGAAGTTATTTTATCTGAAATACATACTTATAACTGATTGCATTTTTCCAACTTGTAGAGGAACCAACTTTCATGTTTTTATTATACATAAGGGCAAACGATTCATTAGACATGGTCTTTCACCATTTAAAATCTTTTATGGCTTGACTAGCATAAATCAATTTTATATAAAGGTAAAGGAAGTGTTTTATTGCTAAGTTTATGATTTTAAAAGTGAAGATGTTATTTCAAGAATGGGTTATCATATTATAAGAATGAACAAGGTTTATTTGTATTATGGATCATTTAGATCCCAATAGGACTAGTGGCAAGGTTTTGAAACTTAATCATATGGTAAAGAAGAAAAGTGGATACGTATAGAGATTAAAAAGTGTCATCATTAATAGTGACAAAAGAAGCATGACTAAGAGAAATGAGTACAAGAGTGTGTTAAATTTGCCTATATGACAAAGAAGATTTTTATGAGAAATTGGCATAGTAAAAAATGTAAAATTATAACAATTATAAGTGGATGGGCAAATTGCAAATATGATGACTATGGACATGATAGGAATTCTTTTAGTACATAATTTTAGGTTAGGAATTAGGATTTTTTTTAGTTTTCTTAGCATTTTTATTTTGAAATAAGTTAATTTATGTCTCTTTTATGTTTGCACATAAATCTCTTAAAAAGGAGATAAATTGTAGATTTTAGCAGTGTTGCATGGCCCATTTGTTGGACCATGCTGGGATACAAAGTTATTAAAATTACGATAGTAGTTAAGTGCATGGGCGATTGCATGACCCATGCATCAAGTCATACAGATCGGCTGGAACAAATTTTCTAAATGCAAAAGGAGGTTGTCTTTTAAGTAATAAAGTGACCTAATGGATATTCATTCAGGCTTACAAGAGTCAAATTTGGAGAGAGAATCTATTATCTACTCCAAATTTATGAGAGAATTGAGGAGATTTTAATGAGCTTTTCTTATAATTCATTGTATTAGGGCAAGATTGTTCTTTAAGATTTTCTTCTTATAATTTAAATGGGTTTCTTCAATTTTGTATCTTCTTCTTCTCTTAAAATGAACTAACTTTCTTATTCTATGGATTAGGGCAAAAACCCAATAAACTTTCATGATTATATAAGGAAATTTTTTATTCAATGGTGTTGGATTTCTTGATTTAATGTGTTTAAGCTCGAATGACTTGAGTATATGATGGTCACAAATATTTAAGACTTGAGATCTTAAATCATAGAGTGGAAGCGAAAGTCTAGGGCTAGTCATAATACATTTAAATAGAGAATTAATACTACAAGAGTAGGATTAGTCTCTAGAGAAGTTTAAGGATATTCATAGAACCTAATGCATTATTATTAAGTTTTGTGACCATGAGAGTAGACATAATCTTAGTATTAACAGACTCAATTTTGCTTGAAAGAGATTATTGGGTAATTTAAGAAATCCATCTTCAAGGAAAATCCATTCAATTGAGAAACAAATTTTTTTTTTTTTTTTGCAATTGTAAAGAGTGTTGAGATTTTTCAAATTCCTTAGAGATATTTTTGCATAAGTGTTTTCTTTCATTTAATTTTTGTTTCTAATTTATTTTATAATTTTCCAGATTTTAGATATTCTTTCATTATTTAGTTCTAGATAATAAGGAAATTTAGTTTTTTGGTAATTATGAAGTTAAATTCTCGTGGGAACGATCTCTACTCTTTATTATATTACTTGAAGCAAATTATACACTTGCAAAAGTTCTACATGCAATAGGATGATGTAGTGTAAGACCTATAATAGTATAACGAAAAGAATTTTCTACAAATTGACATGATGAGATACATAAGTTTGACTAGTAGTGATATCAAAATGAAGGAATACACTTTGATTTTTTTAGTACCATAAAAATACACAAGGCTTTAAGTGAGTTTATAACTTGTTGGAAGAGTAAAGTCATGGTTATAGGTAAAAAAAAAAAAAAAAAAAAACAACCAAAGGTATGAAACTTATGATAATTTGGTTCATGGCCAAATAATTGTTTAAATTGTATCAAAACATTAAGAATAAAGATACAAAGCCTTACAAGAACTTAGAAAGCATATGACCAAAAATGAATTGGTAAGGAGGCTTAATGCAATAATGCTAACCATGCTTCAATGATACCAATAATGTTAAGCCTATTTGAATGATGTGACAATGCTTTTTTGAAGTTGAACCATTATATTCAAGAGTGTATGGATGACTAAAAAGGTGATTAAATCCATGGTGTTATAAAAAAAAGACTTTAGTTTCAAATATTTCTACAACACTGTATAAAGTCTGATTATATACTTATTAAAAAAACCTTTTACTTACAACTTCAAACCTGCAAAAAATGGTATACACTTTTGACTTATATTTAATGGGACATAACCAAGTGTATTTTGTACAATGATCTACAAAGATGACATAATACCTATAAATTATCAATAGAAAACAAGGGAGTTGGGCCTTAAACATTACAATAAATTAATTTAAAACTGGATTAAAAAAAAAGAGACACCAAATGGTTGTTTATGACTTTTATTGCATTTATGGGAAGCACAAGAAAAAAAATCTTAAGATTTGATATAGAAATTGATAAGGAAGTGGACTTGGATAAGAACTCAAAATTTTAGATGATGGATGACCTAAATAATTATGCCAATTAAACAAAGATGTTTATTGAGTCATAAAGGCAACTAACTCTTTAGATGGTCACTCATACACACCATCTTTGTCCTTGCTACAGAGTATTGTTGTTCTTGTGTTAAGATTCTTCATATGAAAATGATATGGAAATTTTTTTTTAATTGAGGCATTATTAGATATATAAAACTTAGAAACTATAATTAAAATTTTCCATGGATGGAAAATAAAGAACTTTAAAAAGATTAAAATTAAGGTCTGAATTTTTTTAAATGAGTATGACCTGTGTGAGTTATAGCAAAACCTGATCTATCACTAATTAGAAATTCATATGGCCCCTTATATTTAGATAAATAAAGGGATTTCTAATGTCATTAATAACATGATGAGATGTTATAGAATCTACAGCTTAATTCTATGTTTGAAGTAGGAGGAAATAATATGATTAGTCATTGGAAAATTATTTGTTTGCTGAAACAAGTTTGTTGGCCCTAGGCACCAAGAAAGGAGGGGAGGGATGAGGGTTGAATTGGTGTATAAAAATTAAAACAAGAAGATAGGGAAAAGAATAACTAGAAAGTAGACACAAGATTTATAGTGGTTCGGGTATAAATAACCCTACGTCCACTCCCCAATTCTCAACAATTGGGTGTTCCACTATCTACCAATGGTGTTTTTAAGCTCACACCAAACTTTACACTTGTGTTTTTTAGGCTCACACAATAACCTTTACACTTGTGTTTTCGAGGCTCACATAACAATCTTTACACTTGTGTTTTTACAGGCTCACACAATAACCTCTCTTAGTGTTTTTACAGGCTCACACTACAATCTTTACAAATAGTGTTTATGTTCGTACCAAACAATGTCTCAAAGAATAGAAAAGATTGAATAGAAAAATTGCAAGAGTTTGGTTACAAAGTTATTAATTCTCTTGCATTTACATATGTTTGGTGAGGTATTTATAGCCTCTACCCACCGAAGAGATGTTGCAATAAAATTGGTACAAAATCTTCAAAGTATGCTAGATAGATTTTCATATTAAATGCTTGACAGTCTTAATTCGCGGTCGCTACTGCTCGTTAGCAGTCGCAAAATCCAAATTCCATACAGAAAACACCGTTTGTGTCTAACGGCTAGTCCACGTGGTAGCTTATCATTGGTTTACTAGGAAAATATAGTCGTTGTCTTTCACCTACTCACAAAAGTAGCGGTCATGATTTTTCTTATATAGGACATGACTTAGGATGTGAATTCCTCTATCAAAATGATCATCTTCTTCTTCTTCAAGATTCGTAGTCGTAACCCATAAGTTGCCATCATAATTTTTGTCTTCCAACAGTTACCTGGGACACTTGTCAAGCTGTGGTTGTGGACTTGATTCCCTCATGAGTTACTTTGAAATTCGCGATCACAACTGAGGCATTACTCACACCACGAATTCGTCTGTGACTTTGGCTTTCCTTTCTTTGAATTGGTCACGACAGAGAAGTGGCCTACGAATATGTTTATCCAATTTGTCAATCTGCCTTGGTCTAGTTCTCAGTAGTGATATATGAAGTTGCGGTCGTGAATTATGAGGCATTAGCTTGCTTTGGAGATTTTTAACTCCATCTAACTTCCAATGTAAAGACTAACTAAAAACTGCAAAACAACACTTAATTTGAAACATTAGAATTGATCAATCCCCTTTGTCAAGATAAAAAGAGATCCAAGACTTAGGGTTAACCACTCTAATCCAACAATCTCCTCCTTTTTTATTTTTATAGCATAGATTGATCCTAAGTGAAAAATAATGCAAAAAATGTGAAGTTGGAGTATAACATGATGAATGTTTAAGATGAAAACTTCTAAGTATGGCATTCAATCAATCAAAGGAAATTTCTAAAAAGCTAAGTATGATGCTCCCCCTTAACATATGCTATAATTTTCAAGTTAATATTCCCATTTAAACTTAAATATATACTATCTCTCCCCCTTTGGCAAGATCAAAAAAAGGGTGTAAGAGGGAAATGAAAAACAATAATAAGCATACATAAGGAGTTAAAGAAGAATACTTTTATAAAGGTAAAATGAATCAAACACATGAGACAATTTATTGCAAGGAAATAACTTTTTTTTATATAGAACTGTAGGATCACAATATTTGTTAAACAAAAAATATAAAGAAAACAAGAAAAAATATAAAAAAATCCCTAATCTAAAGGAGTGGAGAATCATCATCATCTCTAAAAGATGTTTCCTCTTCCGCTTGTGTTGCTCCTTGCCTTCAACCCCATCCTCAACTTCATCTTCATTAACATCTCCATCTTGCGTATTTTCAAATTTGGTGAAGTCCGAAAGGTGGCAAGGAGGAACTCCTAGTTTCTCTTGGAGGTCCACCATATCACTGTGAAGGTGTGAAAGGAAGAGGAACCTTATCTTCATCATCCTCATCAGTTTGTCCAACTTTTGATCAATGGTGGCAAGAGACAACTTCGTCTTGGTTTTTGATTGAGGAGGAGGGACTTGTATTGTGCCTTCTTCAATGTGAAGCCTCTTCCTCTTTAAAGCTTGTAAGGTTTTCATCTTCTTTGCTCCTATTACACTAAGGGTATACGCATATGTGTCCGGATGAATAGCCTTGGCATTTATAAGATAGGTGAGGTCTAGGAAGTTTTGAGATGGAAAGACCTTCTTGGTGAGGAATTTTTCTTTTCCTCATCAAGTGCTCCAACAAATCTGTAGATGGTTGTAATGTGGAAGGGCAAGAGAAATTGGCTTTTTGGTTTTGTACTCATGTGAATCAATTGATCCATAAGGTATCGGCCGATTTGGATCGGTTTGTTTTTGACAAGGCAAAACAAGAATGCCAAGTCTTTTTGAGACACCTTCTCATTGCCATCTCCTTTTACATTGATTAAGAAGGTGATGATGCGATGAAGAATCCAAAGGGGTAAGGATTTTGTGTATTTAGCTAAGGAAGATCTTGGGTCGTGTTTGGTTTTGATGGAGATTTCCAACAAAAACTCAAAATAGATGAGGTCAAGTGCAGAGATTATGATAGGAATTTGTTCTATGACTTGTTAGTTAAAAGAGAAGATAATTGGTCAAAAGTAATGTAAAAAGGATTGCCAAAGGCCCAGAATACTAACTTATATTGTCCTGCTCTCGAATCGACTTTTCAGCTTAATTGTACTGTGCACATAAATTCTTGCACAACCTCTTCGTAACCAGGTTCATCTCGAAAGATGAACTCATTCCAGCCCTTGTTTGAGAGGAAAACACGTATTTTAGCATTGATACCCAAGGTTTCTAGCATAAAGGTTGAAGGTATCTTATTTGGGAAAACGGCCTTAGAAGAGTTTGCCTTGAATCTATCTTTTTCTTCCTTGGTAACTACCTTCATGAGATGGAGGGCAGGAGGTGTAAAGGGTTGAGCCACTGCCTTCCCTTTGTCTCCCTTGGAGAGCTTCTTTAAAGCCATAGCAAGAGATGAAGAGAGCTTGATGATTTAGAGAGATTTGAGAGAAAGAGTTGATGTTTGGAAGTGAAGTGATGAAAGTACTATTGAAGGGGTATTTATAGTCTTTGGAGGGGTGTGAAAATGACTATAAATGGCTTAAAATGGATTAAATGAAGAGAGAAAATGGTTGACAATCAAATCACTTAATTGCTTAAGCGGTTACTCTAATTCGCGTCTGCGAATCCATGATTCGTGACTGCAAATTCTGTAAAATGTGAGTAACAGATAAATTTTCCTTAGGAATACGCGCCTTAACTGTTAAAATTTTTAAAAATAGACTAAAATTTGCGGTGAGGCAAAAATTTCGCAACCACAAATTGATGTTTGACAACCAGGTGAAATTGACTTGTAATTCGCGACTATGAATCAAGGATATCGACTGTGAATTATGAGTCTCTGAAGAAAATAGTTGAGTTTTGAAAAAATTGTGATCCACAGTAGTATATCAACCACAAATGTCACAAATCATATACAAATACACATGATGTCAAAGATTTTCACTTTAGGGAGCTTCCATCAAGCATTCCCAATTCTCTCTTAATGAAGTTCCTTCTTTCTTCATTTAGAGGTTTAGTGAAAATATCTACAAGTTGATGATTTGTATCAATGAATTCTAACACAACATCACCCTTTTGCATATGATCTTTAAGAAAATGATGTTTAATGTCTATGTGTTTTCTCCTATAGTGTTGGATGGGATTCTTAGATAGATTGATAGCACTAATGTTATCACACTTGATAGGAATGTGATCAATCACCTTGCCAAAATCCTTCAATTGTTGTTTCATCCAAAAGATTTGGGTGCAACAACAACCCGCAGCCACATATTCGGCTTCTGCGATGGATAAGGCAACCAATACTTGCTTTTTACTGAACCAAGAAACTAGGCATTCACCTATAAATTGGCAAGTTTTGAAAGTGCTTTTTCTATCTAATAAGCTACCCTCGTAATCCGCATCTGAATATCCTATGAGACTAAAGGAAGAATCCTTAGGATACCATAACCCTAAGTGTATAGTGCCATATAAATACTTAAAGATCCTTTTAATAGCATTCAAATGTGATTCTCTAGGAGAGGATTGAAACTTAGCACACATACAAACACGAAACATGATATCTGGCCTAGAAGCAGTAAGATAAAGTAGAGATCTGATCATACCTCGATATCTCTTTTCAACTACCACCTTACCCGATTCATCCTTATCTAGCTTGATGGTACCACTTATCGGAGTTTTAGCTACCTTGCAACCATTCATGCCAAATTTTTTTAGTATCTCCTTTGTGTATTTGGTTTGGTTGATGAAGATCCCTTCCTTAGATTCCTTGATTTGTAGGCCGAGAAAGAACTCGAGCTCTCCCATCATTCTCATTTCAAATTCCCTAGTCATGCACTTAGTAAAATCCTCACAAAGAGACACATTAGTAGCATCAAAGATAATATCATCAATATAGATTTGAACGACTAATGTATCATGCTTATGTTTTTTAACAAATATTGTAGTGTCCACCTTTCCTTTTTGAAGTCATTTTGTAAGAGAAATGAACTAAGCCTTTCATTCCAAGCTCTTGGAGCTTGTTTCAATCCATATAAGGCTTTGTTCAATTTGAAAACATGGTTTGGAAAACAATGAGACTCAAAACCAGAAGGTTGTTCAACATAGACTTCCTCCTCTATAATGCCATTTTAAAAAAGCACTTTTCACATCCATTTGAAAAAGTTTAAAATTCATATGACATGCAGATGCTAAGAGAATCCTAATGGCCTCTAATCTTGCTATGGGGGCAAAGGTTTCATCATAATCCATGCCTTCATCTTGGTTGTATCCCTTAGCAACTAATCTAGCTTTATTTCTAGTAATGAAACCTTGCTCATCTAACTTGCTCCTAAACACCCACTTACAACCTATAATTGGGTATTCTTTAGGCCTAGGGACAAGTTCCCATACCTCATTTCTCTCAAATTGGTTGAGTTCTTCTTGCATAGCAAGTACCTAACTCTCATCATCAAAAGCCTCATCAATTGATTTTGGCTCAAGTTGAGAAACAAATGCAAGATTATTATCTAAATAATGAAGTTGAGATCTAGTACTTACACCTTTAGATGCATCACCAATGATAAAGTCCTTGGGGTGATAGTTGGAAAGTCTCTAATCTTTTGGTAGATCTTGGCTTGGCTCTACTTGTTATTGATGATGTTGGTCTTCATCTACTCTTGATGAATCACCTTCTTCTTTATCTTTATCAACTTTTCTTATAGAATCATCCAATTTTAGCTTTTCAAGATCACCTACAAGATCATCAACAAAAATATATTTCCCAAGATTAAGTTTACTAGATTCATCAAAAATAACATTCATAGATTCTTCAACTACTATTAAACTTTTGTTAAAAACTCTATATGTCTTGATAGAGGTGGAATAACCTAAGAAGATTCCTTCATTGGTCTTGGAATCAAATTTCCTAAGATTATCCTTAGTGTTCAAAATATAGCACCTACATCCAAACACTCTAAGGTATGATATCTTGGGTTTTCTATCATTCAATAGCTCATAAGAGGTTTTATTGAGAATGGGTCTTTTAAAAACTTTATTTGTAATATAACATAAAGTAATGTGGTAGAGAATACTCATTGAGCATTGTTCTAGCCATTTCCACTAATGTTCTACTTTTTCTCTTTACAACACCATTTTGTTGTGGTGTTCTAGGACCTAAAAAATTATGAAAAACTCTAATCTCTAGATAATAATTTTCAAAAGACTCATTTTGAAATTCCTTTCCATGGTCACTTCTAATAGAAGATATGAAGTAACCTTTTTCATTTTGAACCCTTTTTGCAAAGCTTTTAAAAGCATAAAATGAATCATTCTTATGAGC